>PVJL010016790.1:0-20007 GCA_004026885.1 Lyroderma lyra | reverse complement strand
TTTTTGATGTTTGCCAGTTGTAAACCATATGAAAGCACAGAGTTTATCTTATTCATTTGAACTAAAGAGATAAATATTTTAGGAAAAATGTCTTCCAGGCAAATTAATTATTACAAAGACTTTGAAACAAAAAATTTGGCAATCTAAGAAGTAAAATGTCTTGTGGAACTGATGCAAATTAAGCAAGAAGAAAACATATCTGGAAAGTTAGGCAGGCATTCTTGTACTGAGAAGGATGAGTGTTTGTCTAATTCCAGTTGGATAACATTAAATATACTTAACTGGGAGTTTTTCCTTTTAACTTTTACATTTTTAAAAGAACATTTTAGAACTATATAAAGAATGTGAGAATGGCTGTTATCAACAAACGAGGAATAACACGTGCTGGAGAGGGTGTGGAGAAAAAGGAACTCTTGCACACTGCTGGTGGGAGTGCAAACTGGTACAACCCCTGTGGAAGGCAGTGTGGAGGTTCCTCAGAAAATTGGGAGTGGAGCTACCATTTGACCCAGCAATCCCCCTTCTGGGGATCTACCCAAAAGACTTGAAAACCTTTGTCCGCAAAGACTTATGTACCCCAATGTTCATCGCAGCACTGTTCAGTGGCCAAAACATGGAAACAACCAAAGTGCCCTGTGACAGATGACTGGATAAAGAAGCTGTGGTACATACACACAATGGAGTATTACTCAGCTCTAAGAAAAAATGAAATATTGCCATTTGCAACAAAATGGATGGACCTGGAGATCATCATGCTAAGTGAGATAAGCCAGACAGAAAAAACAAAGAACTGTATGACTTCACTCATATGCGGAATATAAAACTGAAAGCAAAGAGAAAAGAAATGAACAAACAAATAACCCATGGACACAATCAATAGTTTAATGTTTATTTGGGGACGAGTGGGTTAGGGAGGGGAGAAAGGGGAGGGGGTGGGAGAGGAGGTGGGGAAGTTAAATATAAGGTGATGGAAAGAGAAGTCACATTAGGTGGTGAACTTATTATACAACAAGCTGACAATGCACTGTAGGATTGTATGCCTGAAACCTATGTAATCCTTGCTAACAGATGTCACCCCAATAAGTCTAACAATAAAAATGAATTTAAAATGAAAAAACTAAAAATAAAAAATAAAAAAGTTGCAAATATAAAAAAACATAAATGAACAAACTAATGCTAAATTATGATGTTATAAGTGAGAAAATTAACTAATAAATTAGGCATAGTTTAAATAAAGGAAAGAAATCAAGTTAACCATCATTTCTACCATCCATAAGTATTTAAACAAAATGGTGGTAATTTTTCCAAAACAAAGATTAAGGAGGTGCAGGTTTGGGGAATAAAATGAAAGTTTATATTTTGTTTAAAATGTGATTTCGAGAAAATGGGATGCCATCAAAAGAAAGTCATATTTCCATTTGCCAATTGTAGAATTAAAATTTTAAATTTATTACATTCAAATACTGAGGTGACAAAAAATATATATACATTTTAAGAGATGTTATTATGTATTACTTTCAAAGTTGAATTGAATTACAGTAGCAATATATAGTATGCCATTCACTCAAAAAATGACTTTAATCTAATGAATGCTAGTAGCATCACCTTGCGACAGACAGGACAGTCAAAGAAAATGATAAACAAGATTGTTGTTTGAGGTGCACGAGACCATTTTGAAGTGGTATTGGAAATTCAAAAATATTGTTTGAGTTTTCTCCACATTCTCCTGGCTTAACACCCCTTAACTTCTACCTATTGGGAATCCTAAATGATGTGGTGTACCACATAGAACTGGCTACACAAGAGGTGCTCTGGGAAGAAATGGAATGGCATGCACAGTGATACAAGTGGACACTTTGGTCAGTGTTGCTCCAGCAGTAGTTTGTTGTAGTCAGAAGTGTCTGGAAGCTGATGGTAACCACTTTGAGTATCTCTTATAATTGCAGACATCAAACGTGACTTGTATTTATCTCTTGTTATCGGTATATACTGAGTATTACAATTTTAATTATATTTTAGGTGATATATCATAGGTGATATATTTTAATTAATACAGTTTTTTCCTTTCTTAAAATGTGTATACATTTTTGGCACCCTCTCTATGACTTACATTTACAAAATCAAAAATACAATTACTCCAATTCCCAAGACTGAATAACCTTGATAATAATATTTTGCATAAACCCAATTCAAGATAGAATGACTTCTATGCCAGAAATTTAACTGAAGGCGTTTTAATAAGAAATATAACTGCCAGTGTGACTGAATATACACTTCTGCTGGTTAGCATGCTTTCTCTCTAGAGACAACACCAAATGAGATGCCAAATTATCATCCACAGATTTCATGGTAAACTGGGAATCAGGAGGTAATCAAAATGTAATCAAGCCAAAACAGGGACATAACAACTGCCTCTTGTCCTTGATAGTTACAGTCTTTGTGCAAATCAAAAAGAAGTAGCTGGTTAGGAGAAAAACCATGATGTGGAAATGGCAGTTACTAGTTTAGTTTTGTTTTGTTTTAAACACTAACTTCAATATTGTTACAGATGTTTTATCCCTGTTATATCAAAATAAATGTTGTGTTACCTATCAGCTATTCATCGTTATGAAGCAAAAATTAAAAGAAAAACTATTCTCTAGAGCTTTGATTCATCATGAGCAGCGTCAGAGCCTGCTTCACATTTCCTCAAATCTGAAAGATAAGCGTGGGTTTCTCTCCATAGTCACATTATAATTGTACCTGCTCTAATAGCTTGGGAATAATGAAGCCTTCTCTCTGTGACTGGAAACTGATTAATTAGTTGAAAATACAGGAACAAATTTGAACGGTTTTTATTTTGAGAAGCTAATGATTACATGGTTTCTTTTCAGTAATGAAACCTTTCTTTTCTCAGAGAGAATAAAGTGTTTTATTAACAGAAGCCTAAAAATCCATATGAACAATCAGAACAAGATGGCACAGAGAAGAAAAACAGTAATTAGTATGATTTCAGTTCTAATGAAAGAGATTTTGTTTCTTAAAAACAGTAGGAAGAAGCTATCATAAGGGCCTATTTTACTTAGTATTAAAATAATTACATATATACTCTTTCCCTTTTGGTCACTTGGTATTTTATTTGTTATGCTTTGTTTTGTTGTCTTCAAAGAGGATTTATACTAGTGCTTAAGATGAAGAAAAAGTGGATCTGCATACTAAAACTAAAAGTTGGTTCCACATTTATCACATAAACTCATACAGTTTTTTCATTATTTGCTAATTATCTCCTGGGCATTAGTTATCCCTCTTTAATTAAATTGTAACATTATTGAGGATAGAAACTAAATCTAATACTTCTTTTTTTAATACCTTTTTTTTCCAATAGCCAGCATGTGTAGAAATCCTGGTGCCACCTTGTTAATTGATTAATCAAAATATATTTGTGGATGTTTATTCCAAGGTTTTAGGACATTACTTAAAAATATCTAGTTTTCCTGCCTGTTCTGTGATAGTCTGTCTCCAATCCCCTTCATGAATTTACTTTTTGAAAAACGATGGGTTCATAATTTAGTGTGCAATCTCACCTGGTTATATTTCCATTTTAGCAATTCTAATTGAAATATAAAAGTTTTATTCGCCACAAAGTAATTACAGATGTCACGTAGGTGATATATTTTAAGGGATATAAGATCTTGCTTTCATCTTTTAAGAACTTGACATATGTGTGTGTCTTCCTATAAACAATTCTTACCTACTTTTATCTGCATCAAAACACAAGTCTCATATTTGGAATTGAAAATCTAATTAAGTACAACATTGTAAAATATCAGTCTAGGAGACAAACACTCTTTCCCTGCCCCACATTTTGCGGTAATTGTCTTCAAGCTTACTGAGTGCGTCTGTTGCTCTATTTATGTCGTCCTGGACTTCTTTAGTTGCAGTCTAACAACAGTGAACTCAATACAAATCTTAATGGTCATTCCTTAAACAAGGCTGGTAATTTGCAAATAAAGACTGAAATCTGTTTAAACATATTTTTTTCTAAAAATGAGTTGGTGAAGAGTTACAACTTGCTAGAGTAGGCTAGCAAAAGCAGAGACCTGTTTTTTCAGAAATCACCACCTTCATCTTCAGCCTTGCCTGTGAATGCCTCTGACTGCTACCTCACAGGACAAAGGAGAGCCTGTTTTTATGTGGTGCTCATGGTGCTGCTGAAGCCTGGGACTGCCAGCTTTAGTGAACTCCAGGTGTACTACCTCTCAAGTTTCTGTTTCACTTCTCTAAACCATTTTCGAAAGTGTTGAACTAAGCTTTATTTTTCCATTCCCACTGTATTAGTTTTTTATTACTGTTGCAATAAACTATGACATATTTAGCAGCTTACAACAATACTTACTTATCCTCCCACAATTTTTGGGTCAGAAGTCGGGTGTTAATTGTCCTGGCCCTAACCTGGGATCTTTGGGATAGAAACCTCTTCTAGTCTCATTGAGGCAGTTAGCAGAATTCACTTTCATGAGGTAGGACTGAGGTCCCTGTCTCCTTGCTGGCCTTTGAAAGGGCAATATTCCTAACTTCTACAGGTCACCTGCATCCCCACTACTAGTTCATGTTCAGGACCATCAAATGGCTGGTCAATTCCTTCTCATGTTTTTTATCTCTCTGATGCTTCTGATGTCCTTTTCTGCTTTTACAGGCCCCAGTGGTTTCTTCAAGCCAATCTGGATAATCCTGGATAATCTTTTGTTAACGCCATCTGATTAGAAACATTAATCCCATCATTTGCATCTTCAGAGTCCCACCACAGCAGTTACCTATAGTTGTGCTTGATTGAATAGCCAGGAGTCTGTAATCTTAGGATGTCTTTAGAATTAAGCCTACCCGCCCACACAAACTCATATTTAAAGTGCTTTCACACGCTTTCCTATTTGTTCTTGCTTGAAATCTAAGGAAAATATATCAAATTTATCTGCTTCATACTCCCACCTAAGTAAGGCTTATCTAAATAAAGTACAAACCCACAGAAGAATAAAGTTACACCATCCACTGATGGACATGAAGAAGTCCACACTTATGTGCTGTGGCCAGCTATTATCAGCACTAGTGAACCATCATGTCTATTTTTCATGACATCACTTTGGTAGCTGCAAATCAGCCTCGGTAGGAGTATTTATACCGTGGGGAGCTAATCTTTTTCAGAGGTAAATTTCCAGCACATTACTGCAAATTACAATATATAATGGTATGTGCCATGAGGAAGGTTTGCAGTGGGCAGCTGTTCTCAGCCTGTGGGTCGTGACCCCTTGGAACTGTAGTAAAGGGTTGTGGCATTAGGAAGGTAGAGAACCACTGGGGTAGAGGGAAGAGTGAATTCAGGCAAGAAGAAGGAAAAGACGGAGACTGTTTCTTTAGAGAAGCAATACAATAAAAACCTTGAAATCCTAAGTATGACTTTTTTGAAATTTGAAATATCCCCACTTGGAGATGCTGTGAGACAGACCAGATGTGCATCTCTCAACTTGCACATACTGGCTAAGTGACCTTGAGCAATTAAGTTAACCCCTATTTGCTTCAGCCTCCGAATCTGTCAAGTTGTATCATGGGTTTTGGGTTTATTCAAACATTCAACAAATACTTAAGTATTTCCATGTATATGTGATATAGTAACTCTGAGAATAATGTAGTGAGAAATAAATATGTATATTTTTATTAATCCAAAAAGTATTTAATACACATTGTACAGAAATTAGAACTGAATAAACAAATACAATTTAGTGATAATGATTTTGTGTATTTGGACATCTTCAACAACTTAAAGAAGCTTGAGAAAACTTTCTTCAGAAAAATAGTAATATGCACATATGTAAAAATTTATATATGTACACAATTTTAAGAAATTCATGGGGCATTCCATGCCTATTTATGGATTTACTTTCTACCTTTGCAACCCATATTATAAATTGGAATTTTACTGGGAAAACATGAAAACAATGTAGCTCATCATTTTCAAAGACATAGTAGGGAGAAATAATAGGGACTATACTGAAACAAAATGCATTTGGTATGACTGAGTCATAAGACATAAATGTGGACAAAAGCACAATATAAGAAACAGTAGGCAAGCAAAGTTAGACTACATATGGCCTTGTGTGTTAAGTGGATAATTTAGTGTATTAGGTTCACGTTTGGGTTCAACGTTTTTAGATTGCCATTTTGTTCTCTGCATAGTACTGTAAGAAGGACTGGAAACTTCCTTTAATTTTGGAGGGAATTTGCCCTAAGGAAGCCTGGGAAATTAGTTGTATAAGCTTCTCTAAGCCTTTGGGAGAAAGGTACCTTTTTTTTTCCATTAAAGTTATTTCCCTTGTGCTGATTTTTTTTCTTGCTTCTTCATTCCAAACAATTGGGAAGTTCAAAAAAGAACTTCATGCAGTATTAGAGCTATTTTAACTGAGAGTCTTCAAAATATTTAAATGAAACATTTTAACTGGCCTGCAGCTTTCTAACTCTTAAATCTTTCCTTTATAAAACAGCCAGAGTTTTCATTGCTTTCCACAAGCCTGGAGCAGAAAAACAAACTTAATTTTAAAATTGTTTTTGGAATGCTAAAATAAATACAAAGAAGATTATTTTTAAATAATAAAAGCAAAATCAAGAATTTAGCCTTAGGCAAATTAATAACCAAATAAATTTTTTT
Source organism: Lyroderma lyra (assembly GCA_004026885.1). Lineage (NCBI taxonomy): Eukaryota > Metazoa > Chordata > Mammalia > Chiroptera > Megadermatidae > Lyroderma > Lyroderma lyra. The sequence continues at coordinate 13,331 of PVJL010016790.1, read as the reverse complement.
CTTTTCAGTTTTTTCAGAATGTGTGTTTTGAAAATCCAGTATTGTTTCATTAAAATATATAAGATCAATTTTCTCAACATAATTTAATATTGAAAAGCTCAATTTCAAAGGCATATTTTAATTTTCATTTTTATTTTGAGAGGCAGTATGATTAATTATTTTAGATTAATTATTTTAAAATAAAAACCAAAGTTATGTCAATTTTCTCACTTCTCATTCATTACAGTCCAGACTAAAACTCAATTAATTATTCTTTATATTGTTCATTCATTTTTTTGCTCTCCAATTCCTATTTCATAAATATACTATTAAACTATACTATGTTTCTTTTAACCATAGAGGCATTATTAACTCTTATGTCAGTAAAAAAATTCCATTTAAATATTTCAATGACATAATGCAGAACAGAGAGCATAATCTTCATAAAATTTGGCCCAAACATAGGTATCATAAAATAGCAAAACCATAAGTAGAGACTGTTCATTCTAAAGAGAATAGTGTGAACTATTTCCATTTCTAACTCTTATAATTCCATTTAAATATTTCACTGACATAATGCAGAACAGAGAGCATACATAATCTTCATAAAATTTGACCCAAACATAAGTATCATAAAATAGCAAAAATATAAACACAGACTATTCACTTTAAAAAGAACAGTATAAAAAACAAGTTATCTCCATTTTCATTTTCAAATTGGAGATGAGATACAACTGTATCATTAATTACTATAGTGACTGACTCCAATAATGTAAAACCAAGTCTGTCTAGTGGTCCTGTAACCCCCACCCACCTTTCTGAAGGTTACAGTTTTAGATTCAATAATGTTTTAATGAGGAATTAAACTCTAATTTTAAAATAAAATTTCTTTGATATAATCTAAAGGGACTGAAAAAAAAGTGAGACTTTGAGCTTGCCACTCTAACTGGGTGGGATTCTCAGGAATCTGGAGAGAGAGAATAAGTATACAGTAGTCCCCCTTATCCATGGTTTTGATTTCCATGGTTTCAGGTACCAGTGGTCAACAACGATTCAAAATATTAAATGGAAAATTTTATATGTAAATAATTCATAAGTTTTAAATTGCACACTATTCTGAGTAGCATGGTGAGATTTCACACTGTCTTGCTCTGTCCTGCCTGAAACATCAATCATCCCCTTGTCCTGGTAATCAAAGCTGTATATACTTGCCCCTTAATTACTTAGTAGTAATTTATCAGATTGGTAATAAAAGAGAGAGACCACATTCACATAATTTTTATTATAGTATATCGTTATAATTGTTCTATTTTATTATTAGTTATTATTGTTAACCTCCTACTGTTTCCAATTTATAAATTAAGCTTTATCATATGTATTCATGTTAAGGAAAAAAACAGTATATACAGGGTTTGGTACTATCCATGGGGGTGGAGGTGTCTTAGAATGTGTCCCCTGTGCATAAGGGAGGACTACTTATTTTGTGAATGGGAGAGACATGACTCATTGGGGGTCAGATTAGAGGAGACATAACTCATTGGGAATCAGATTGGATGAGGATCCTCTGGGGAACTTTTTTATTACGTCCTTCTTCAATTTTAGATCTGCAAGATTAAAAATAGAAAAAGTTATCTTCCCATTCACACCCAACCCACAATGCCAGAAAATGCTAACCTAACTGCTATAGAAATTCTAGTTCAAAAGGGGGAAAACAAGGTGGAGAAATATTCAAAAAATTTTCAAAGAAATTCTGAAATCCCTGTCAGTTAAATGTTAAACATTGCTAGATTAAGTTTCAGCCTGGGAATATGTTGTGGGTGTTTGTTTGTTTTTTCTTAGAGTTCCCCAGCTTGACCTATAAATTTACTACAATTCCAATCAGCAGGTTTTTTCTTATATAAATTGACAAGCTGACCCTGGAATGCATATAGAAATGAGCCAATAATAGCAAAACAACCTTTTAAAGGAAGTACATAAGAAAGGCTTATAATATACAAGGCCGGTCAATTAATTTCTCAAACTCATCCTAGAAAAAGTGGTACATACCTCATTGCCTAATACAGTCCTCTTCAAAATATTCCCCTTGGGAAGCTATGCACCCATTCCAGTGCCTAGTCCACCCTTCAAAGCAATTTCGGAACTCTTTCTGGAATGGCCATAGTCATACCCAAAATCTGACAATTAAATTCTCAAACTTGCCACCGTGCCCTTACATTGGCATCACTGTACAAACAACTCAGTAAGGTGTCATAACCTTGGCAGCTCTGATGGCCATTCCAAGTAGCACTTTTTCTAGGATGAGTTCATGAAATCAATTATTCGACCTTGTATGTTTAAGACATTCTAAAATCTGTGAAATTTGGCTAAGGACTGATAAATAGATGGGTCTAGGAATCAGAGGGTCCAGGTATAAAACTACAATTAAATGGTTAACACACATGTAAACACACACGTACGCATACACACACACACACACACACACACACACACACACACCAAAGAAAACTTTTGTGTTTTTTTGTTTTTGTTTTTGTTTTTTGCTGAAGAAATATCATCAACACAGCTACTGAATCAACTGGACATCCAATTGATAGCTTTGATAGCTTCAGACTGGCAGAACTATAATATTTCTTCTTATATTTATCTTTTCTGATAAAGTTATTCAAATACATACCCCAACAAATTAAGAAAATAAGGGGGGAAAAGATAAAAGAGAAGGTCAGTGGAGAGTTCAGGATTATCAAATATATCAAAGTCACTGAAAGCTGATTTCTGATTAGATTAAGGTGAGGGAAGGCTCACAGAATGCTGCCTCTTTTGAAAAAGATAAAAATTAAATCTTAGCCACTTAAAAAACTGGATTAAGTGGAGCTGTGCAGAAGTACTGGAAGGATAGAAAGATGAATTATGTCTCCAAATACATTAAAGCAAATAAAAATATGAGGCTAATATCAATTCTAGAAAAAACGAAAGGAACATTTAATTAAAGAAAATATAGAGTAACATCATTTGACTATTACATATTCGTGTTGATTAAAATTTAATTCAGATGTAGATATGTATTGTGATAGAATATCAAACTTCTCTATTAGAAAATAAGTCCTGAGTTCTAAAGAATTATGAACCTAGAAAAAAATAGACATCTCTGTCTTTCAATCTGTTACTCTCCAAATCCTTTATACCGCTTTATTACATTGCAGTGCTTCTGACTCCATGATACAAGTGAGGACCCAGCAAAAACTAGAATTATCTTCTGGAGGGCAGGCTTCCCTAGATGGGTTCTAGGAACCCATCTGCATCAGTGTGCTAGCTGGCACTGGGTGAGGGGCTGCATTTGGCTTTGGCGAATCTTTTTGGAGATTCTTTCAAAACATTTAGCCCATGTTATGATGGGTCATTTGCGTGAACAACATGCAGCATGACAACACACCGGCCCACACTGCACTGAGTGTTCAGCAGTTTTTGACCAAAAAACGTCATGAACCCCAGGCCCCACCCTCCCTAATCACCTAATCTCACCCTAAGTAACTATTTTTCGTTTCCTCAGGTGAAAAAAGTCTCCAAATGGAAACGTTTTGCCCATGTGGAAGAGGTGAAACAAAAAACGGCAGAAGCACTAAAAAGGCATCACAATCGACGAGTTCTAAAATTGTTTTGAGCGGTAGAAAAAGTGTCTCGATGGTTGTATTGCATCAAATGAAGAGTACTTTGGAAGTAACTAAAGTTTAAACATGTAAGAATATATACACAATATTTTATAAAGAAATTTCAGAGTTTTTTGGGTACTCACTCATATATTGTGTTTGATTGCCATGATTGATCACAAGTCTCAAACAGATCATTTACAGAACAATCAAATAATTTCAAACTGTTCATTTGATCTACTTTCTCTTCTACTCCCTACAATGATGGTATTAATTCTTCTCCATTTTTCTCAAATACTGTCAAATTCCTCCTTTCCACTTATCACCATTAAACACATACTCATTCTCAACAGATATTTCCGAGAAAGCCAGTAACTTAATATTACAATGGCTTCATATTTCAAATACTAAACTTAAAACTAAACAATTTTTGAACTGCCCTCATCTTTGTTACAATAGAGCACCTATCTCTCTTTTACTTAAAAGGAAATTGTTTTATTTATGCATTAAGTTCAAATTATTCTCAATTTACATGATGATATATATTTTTTCTCCTTTGTGTCATATTTTTCTGTACTCAATTCAATAATTTTCATCAAATTAAAAAAAGTAGAATTTTGTCCATTAAAAATAAAGCAATTTTCACTTCTATGTGGGATATAAAACTGAAAGCAACAAACGAACAAGAGAAACAAACAGAAACAGCTCATAGACACAGACAAGAGGGTAAGGAGGTGATAGAAGAAGGGGGTTAAATACATAATGATGGAAAGAACTGACTCTGGGTGGTGAGCACACAGTGCAATATATAAACATATTACAAAATTTAAACTTGAAACCAATATAACTTTACTAACCAATATCGTCCCAATAAATTTAATAAAAATTTCAAAATGCATCTAATTCTTCAGAGGAAACTTTACCAAATCTGGCAACACAACAACCCTATTCTAAGTTCCCACAGTTCTGTATCCACCTCTCACCACAATTATAGTTTGAAATCGTCTGGGAAAATTCTGGGTTGATGATCGTCTTTCAGGTGAGATTGTGTGCTCTCTGTAGCTACCTCAGCTCATGGTTGTACATACTCTACAAAGAAAATTGCCTGACAAACAGTATAATGTGAATATATGAATAAGGAAAACTATAGTAGCCACCTAACTTACAAATTGAATAAATGAACCAACAAATTTGCGAACCAACTGCTCCTATTCAAACTGTTTTTGACGCCCTCATTCTGTTGAAATGACAGTCTATCAAAACCTTGATTTCTCAAAGCACAGATACAAAATCAGTTATAATTTTACTGGGCTTTTCATCAACATTTCACATGAACATCTTATATTTCCTTTTCTAAACTATTTTCTCTCTTGATTTTTGTGATTTACCAATAATTATTTTGGAAAAGTAGATTAACTAAAGTGGGGGATACCAATCTATTGTGTAGTTTAAGTATATTCACTAATTTCTTAAGAAAGTTCTTCTAATTTTGCAAATAGCCATGGGAGTATAAAATACATTAAATACAATGGGCAATAATTTAAGTACTTTAATATTATCACAGGTACTGTGTATTTTCCAAATCTAGTAGAAATCAATCACTTTCTCTATTGTCTTTCAAATCAGAATTTAGGGCAATTAGATTGCACACCTAAGCTATATCCTTTCTTTCTAAAGCCTCATGCTCTCAGTCATAGGCTCAGTTCGTGTGTCGAATGAGAATACTAAATACTCGGATAATGTGACTTCAGTTCCTACATCTACTAATCCTTAAATTTAGAAATAGCACTAACCTGTAACCTATTTAGTTTGTAATCTAAAGTACATGAGCAAACTTTGGGGGTTCCTGTTACAATACCTATGCATTCAATGTTATACATTTTTCAATCTGAAACATGAATTGGACAAATATGTGCAGATACAAAGTCACTGCAGTAGATTAGGGCAGAAATGTAATGGAAGGTGTTATCTCTCAATAGGTCATTGAGCAAAATATTTGAGCCATGCGGAGTACAAAATCTTTTGTTAAGGCTGATTAGGTTTCAGATTAGAAAATGCCCTAATTATGCCAATAAATTAGAGCCACCTTTCTCTGAAGACAGAGACTAACAATATTATGTTGCTGAGTTAAACAGAATAAATGTCTCAGAACTTGGCCAGAAGGCTGAGATTTTAATTAGCTATTAAGATGGTCAGGTTAATGTAAATTAGATTTGCCTTTTCTAGCTAAGGAATCTAGATTGACAGTAACATTAATTTTTGAATAAACACAAATTTGCCAGTGCTTGCAAGAGCCTGGAAAAGAAATTGTTAATAAAGCATTTTTGTTAATTATCAAGCTTTTCATTTGTACTATGTTAATCAGAGATGAATGCTTTCAAAGTAGGTATTTAAATGTTGATAGTCAAATGAAATACTTTTAAAAATGGCTTGTTGGAGTTAAGTGATTACTCTTGCCTTTTCTTTCCTTTTTTTTTTTTCCCATTTCCCTCATAATGACTGAAAACAAAGTTTCTTGACAGAATTTATTCCTTTTTATTCCTAAATAAGGTCATGCATGTCTAGAAATTAAAACACATTACAATTCTCTGATTAAGGAAAACTATCTAACCTTTCTAACGTTTATAATTAGGTGTCTAATTTTCATTATACATAGCTACCTTTTTACCTTGTAAAAAACTTTACACTTGTATAAGTTAAATTTTAAAAACCCCTGATGTTAAATGGGTCTGAAAAGAACAGTTTTCCTTTTTTTCATATTTCCTTCTTTTTTGTCCTTAACATGTATTTTCCTTTTTACATTCTCGATCTATAAATATTAAAACATCCCATCTATTAACTTGTCCAGTTTTCATGCAATGTTGTATATCAAGCTTGTCCAACATGTGGCCCACGACGGCTTTGAATGTGGCCCAACACAAATTCGTAAACTTTCCAAAAACATTATGAAAATTATTCATGGGCCTTTTTTTTTTAACTCATCAGCTATCATTAGTGTCAGTGTATTTTATGTGTGGCCCAGGGAAGCCAAAAGGCTGCATGCCTCTGTTGCAGATAAAGTGATCTGGCACATATGACAGATGAGGAAACCAAGGTATTACTGGAAAATAGAGTGTCCTTGTCGACACGATGTCCAGGTTCTTGGTATCTTGAGCAAGGAATTGAACGAGACACACACAAAAGTAAAGTGGTGGAACAAAGAGACAGTTTATTGAAGAGAAAGTACACTCCAAAGAGGTAGGAGCAAGCTCGAGCGGGGAGAGTGGCTCAGGAGCCCCGATCAATGAGGCTTTGGTACTTTTATCCTCTTCTAAGTCTTCAGGGGTTACACCTGTGGGCGTGGGGCCTCTTGATTGACAAGTGTGATTGATGAGGGGTTTACTACATACCACCTTCTGGCTGTGCAGTCTGTTACAATGATATTAATGAACTTCTGGGCATATGTATGACATTACAATGATGGTATAATGAGGCCCAGGTGAGACGAAGGTCATTGTAACTTCCCCCGCACATATGTTAGGAACTGGCCCAAACAGATGGGCTTCTTGTGCCCTCTGACTTCCCTGTATTTGCCTGGATCTTCCTCCTGTGGCTGCCTAGCCTGGGGCAGGGATTACTAATGAAAGGGTGGCATCAAGGTGGTGACTATTCGCACAGGGCAGTCTCATGGGAGGGGTCCCAAGATTTCCCTACTCTATCTGCTTTCCTCACATTTCCTTGAGAGACGTGATCCCCACAAATTTTCATGGGAAGCTGAGGGACTGGAGGTCTCATGTTCTGTATCTGCTTCCTGCTGAAGATGGTCATTGTCCCTACCTATAGGGGATTCACGGAGCTCTCGCCCTATCTGATCTAAAAGGGGAAGGGGGTCTCGAGATCCGCCATGTTGACTCCTTTGTCAAGATGGGCTAGAAGCCTTGTTGGGGTATCACTAGTATCTTGTTAGTTCCTGATTTGGAGAAATTAATTCAGTTAGTACTTTAAAGGCATTGATCAGAAAAATAGGTTTTAAAGTCATTGTCACTAGGTGGTTTTCAGGGTGGAAAGTCCGTTGCTCGGGTTGAAGAGCCAGAGAGAATTAATAAGAAAAGCTATTAAAATTAGGAAAAGGTGAAACTAAGAGCTAAAGAACAAGGAAAAAGAGTCTTTAGTGAAGTGGGGGGATGGCTGCTCTATTTGGCCCATAACAAAGGGACATAGTTAATTTGTAACTTCCTCAAAGAAACAAACTTGTCATTCATAATGATAGTGTTTTAGAATGATTGCATAATTGTGAAGATCATCATTTGCAAAAGTAGAACAACTGGGTCTAATTACTAGTTCTAATAATTTTTGTGAAGATTAAATGAAATAATACATATAAATACTTCAGAAAGTGCCATTCACATATCAACTGTTTACTATGTGTATTACATTCATTCCTTGGCTTTATTATTCTGGTTGTTTCAATTACACTCCCACATAGTACGTAATGCTTTTTGTATACCCATGTGAAATATTGGAAATACACATATTTTTAAAGGATTCAGTATTCTTAATATTTGAATATGAATTTTAAAGATTGATATTAAAAAAATCTTAGTAACTTAGCAGCAATAGCTGCTTACACATTTTAATGGTCAGACTATTAGATTTATAAGTACTACGTTTTTCTAATTAACTCACATTATATAGAAAGTGAAACAATCTTGAAACTAAAACTACACAGTGTTCATATGACCATGGTCACTAGAAAGTAAGAACTGTATATCCTTTGTTTTGTTTTCTTTCCAGTTACCCAGAGGAAGTTTTTAAAAGCTATAATATATGGCCTAAATTCTGATTTACATATAGGTATAAAACTCATGTACGCATTTAGCAGAAATAAAGTACATTTGACAAAATAAACCTGTGTTTCACATTACTTGTTATACTGAAGCTTAATTTTATAAGTATGGTTTGTTCTCAGACTGATCATTTTTAAAAGAATGCTGTTCTCTTTGACAAAAGCAATAATTGCCTACCTATTTTAGTTGATAAAGTTTAAATACAGCAATTTACTTGATAATATTTGAAATGCATTTGAAAATTAAGACAAGGTATTTATTAATAAATACAAATATTTGTATAGTAACAAATCTCATTAACAAACTATGTGTCTTGGATAGGTAAATAAATGGTAATATTTGAATAAATGTAGCACTAAGCAGTGGGGCAGTGTTTCAAGGACTTGTACTTCACTGCTGGATATGGTTTTGAACCCCAGTTCTACTTAGCACATTTAAGAAAGCTTTTAGTAAATGGGTGTTCTTGTTAAAAGTAATTGTTGGTTTTTTTAAATAAACACATAAAACACCACTTTACAAGTTTAGCTTGTACCAGCCCCCATTGTGCCCATGCCACATGCTATGCCACCTGGCCAAGGTTATCTCATCCTCTTTGAGACAAACTTCTCGTTTCTCTGCTATATTAATAGCCTCCACTCACACGTCACAAATCTAATCTTTTAGTGCTGTGTCTGCTCCTAGACATGACCTAAAATAGTGCCTCCCTATCTGCTCTTGCTAAGCAATGGAGCAAACTCTTCTTTTTCTTCTGAAGATGCTGTTGATTTCTGTTGCCTGTGACCCAATCACAGATCTCAGTGTGACCCACTGATCTTATCATAAGAGGCTTTGGAACCCTGGTCCTCTGCCGCCATACCTCACATTGCCCCAGACTAGTAAGTATGTTAGGCCTATGCCATACCATGTGCTGGAAGTCACTGTTAACAAAGTGCCCGTGTTCTGCAAGAAGTTCCACATTTTAGGTAATTTTTCTCCTAATTAGGCTCTAAATCTGCTATTACATCCAACTTAAAAATATGCTCATTTATACCTCTATGCTTTTCTATTTTGTAGGTTCTCTTTCCCCTACATAGAACTCACTTTAATTGTCCAAGTAAAAAAAAAAAATCTTTTAGATTCTACCAAAAATAATATTGCCTAACTTCTCAAAGATGATACCACAGGTGATTTTATTTTACTTCTGTTTGTACTTGGACATCCCCACCAAAATGTCACTTCCTTGCAGATGAGTGCCGAGTTTTTTCCTATTTCTTTGCTCTTTATTCTTCTTTACGTGTTCCAAAGGCATGGTAGTCACTCAAAATTTTTAAACAATGAAAGTGATAGAATGATTAATATACACTTTAGGTTACACAAGAATGGAATGACTACCAGAAAATTTATTTGAAGAGACTTCAAAATAGATGTTTCAAATAAAGGTATGCTATTGTCATAAATGCTTTTATATACAGCGCATGCAAATGACGAGGGGAAGGTGTGATTTGGTAAATACATGTGTTTTTGCTTAAAGCATTGGCTGTAGTTTTTTGTTAACTTTCTTTGTTATGAACTTACTAATCTTGCTGATTATTTCTCGTATTCAGAGCCGAAGGTAGATGTGAATCAATGAGGACAGTGTGTATTCTCAAGATGGTTTTTACCTTACATAACTGGGGACATAAGCATGAGTCTCAGATGCAGAAGTTAGAAGCATTTAATTTTCATCTTGCCAACCCAATCCTTAGAGAGCCAACAGCCTTTAAGAGCCTTTTTAAGAGCTGGGTCTTTCATTTATGCAGAATTGAAGGTAAAAAGCTAAGGGAACATGGTTTTTAGACTGTCACATCCAAATCTCTCTCTTTTTTTATTTTTGTTCATTTGAAAAGCACATGTAAGTTGCCAAGTTGACATAACTGAAAGGTGCTTCCCTGGGATGCCATGACTTCCTATCTCCTGGGTTACACGTTAGGAGATGAAAATGTTTTCTCTTTGAAATGTCTTTGTGGTTTAAATTCAAGGGACATCAACTGCAAATAGCCTGAAGCAAAGAGAGCTTTGATTGTTTCCTTGCCTTGAATTATCTAGTCACTTTGAAAAAGATAACTCACATCATGGGAAATATGTTTAAAAATGAAATACGGAAGGAAAAGTAATACCTTAACACAGATTTAGTTGCTGAAATAACGATCAACCTACTGACTGCCCTGAAATTAGTATTTCATTTTGACTTCCAAATTATATGCCCATATTATGTTTAAACACTTTATTAGCAGTCATCATACTAGTATTATATAAAGTTTAACGTTACAGAGCATGAAGTCACCAGAAGACAAAACTAAGAACTAGAAAACATAGAAAAATATTCCCCCACCATGCACTTGATAAGTCATATGGATTTCATTAGTTATACACTAGTTCTCACTCCCCTGCACCATCATTCCCCAAACTGAGGTCTTCAAATGTGAATCACAGCAATGATCTAAGAACCAGAATTATGGCAGTTCTGCAAACTTCAATTCCTCTAGAGTAATACAAAGAGCTGCTTTCATGTTAAAGACAGTGAGAAATAGAGGGAGAAAATGTTCAATCAGTTGACTTGTGATTTCTAAAACTTATCTGACAACCTATCTCACTTTTTTTCCCTACATAACATTTATTAAAATTCAAGATGGCTAGTATCTTTCAAACTCACTTTGGTAAATCTTGGAATACACTGTGCTAAAAGAAAATGAATCTCAAAACTGGGCAATGTCCTCTGGTATTTATCCACTTGATATTCACTGATAACTAGGAATCTAGTCCTGCCTCAGTACGACCTACCGTGGATCATGCAGTCTATAGCTTTATTTCTGCAATAGTAAACAAGACACAGGTTTGGTGGGGGTGCGGCGGGATCAGTTGGTATTTTTGATAACCCATAATAATGTGTGAATATATGGAGGGGGGTGCGTGCACACGTATTCTGGAACTTTAAATATAAAAATTAGAGAAAATTATTTTTATTTTATGGTGCTAAAAGTAAAATTTATATTTTGCCTGTTCTTACTGAGAATATAGCTTTTGGGGTTTCTCATTAAGGCTGAAGCTTTATAGCATCTGCCTGCACACTCTGCAGTTGCACATAGAACGCAAATTGAATCAATTCATTTGTACAACTCCTATTAAGTTCTAGCCTGGGGAAAGCACTCTACTGGCCTGTCTGGTGATTGCTCTGTGACAAACAACTGAATCATTCTACTTTATCTCAGATAAGCCATATGCACTTTCATAATCTGTCTCATTTGTGACTGTCAAGTCATCTATGCTATTTTGGGGGAATTTTAACTCCTCATAAATAACAATTTTATATTATTTAAACCTCTATTTCTCATAATACAGAATTATGACACATTAATAAGGGCTTGATTAAATCATTCAAATCTTACTGCCTAATGGAGGTGACAAATAAAAAATTGCAACATACTGTTATGTGCATTAAAACACATTTAAAGCATAAAATATTAAAAGAGCCAGGAAGGACAAGATAGCCCTTCATACCAGCGCTGATGACACTGATGGTGGTCACTTGGATGCAGTGTGCACACTAGGAATCTCTTATGTACTCACACATCTACTATTTTGCTCTGTGTAATTAAGTAGTAAGCTGTGGGGAAATGCTTTGAGATCATGTAGGTCATTTATTCCCATGAAACTCTTTTTGAACCCAAATTATCTAACTAATCTGTCCAAAGACATGAGGACCAAGAAAAGCCAAATATTGGGTACAACATGCTGCTGTAGGTAGTAGAAGCTGGTGCAACTGAGAATTGCTGGAAGTGTAAGAAATTTTGCTGACATTATCAGTCCAAAGACTGGGAGATTAGAATATTTATATCATGGCCCACACACCAAGTTGGTTGAGCAGTACTTTCAATAGTATTAGTTTTGGGACTGTGGTTCCTGTGGGCTGAGAATTATATAAAATTTTCTGAAGTGGGCACATACTAGTGGAATGCTGACAACATGCACAGAGATGGATGCAATCAGAGGCCTCCCAAGGACACATGGCCCGGGGCATCAAAAGCATCGGCCACATCGCTAGTCTCTTCATGGTAGACACAAACACCAGATTTCTCACAGGATCATCATATTTTTAGGGATATCACATCACTTTTTTTTATTTCATAGGGTCACCACTTTTGCAAAATCAGAGGTTAAGGTGTTTTATTAGGTTCTATATAATTATGGGAAAGGGCAGAATTTCTTATAACCTATTTTGAAGATCAGTGCTACACAGAGTGACTTTTTTTCATTTCAGTTTATATCAGGATATAAAGCATGTTTCACTGTGCACATTCACTTCCACTGGGTTTAGGACAAGATGCTGATTTTTGTCTGTATATAATAATCGCATACTTTCTCTGAAAGCAGGAGAACATCCTAATCACTGAGCAGTACTAAGGGCCCATTTATATGTGACCATGACGTAGGGAAGTTACCTGAACTGCCTCCGTTGTTCATTCCAACAGCGATGAGGTGCACGTGTATAGACATAAAGAAATTTGAATCGTTGGATTCACCACAATTTAATATCAACCAGAAATGTAGGTGTCAGGTAAAAAACGACAAGGAGTAGTTAAAAATATTTTTTTTAAAAAAGTACTTCTGGGGAGTGCTAGATTCTGTTGGTATTGGAATAACACTCCGTAAACTCCAGTGTGGAGATAAGATGGGATTGCTGCGGACGACAGAGAAAGTAGCAGGGTCAGTATTATGGGAATCTTAATAAAGAATTGTATTAAATTATACTAGAGAAAAGATAGGAGTCATATATTTGAATTTTAGTAATCTCCGTTCACTTGCCATGTAGAACACCATATTTTCTGAGTTTGCATCTCTCCTCTCCTCTCCCTTCCCCTCCCCT
>PVJL010016789.1:0-20014 GCA_004026885.1 Lyroderma lyra | reverse complement strand
GCCTACGGAAAACCCGGCGGCTCCAGGCCTGCCACCTGGTCCCCTCTTCTGCACCTAATTTCTCTGGGCGCTTGGACACGCCCTCTCCTCCTCTTTGGCATATAACTGGTCTCACTAAGAGGAGGAACAGGGTGGGGGAGGTGCTCACTTGATGCTCTTCCAGTCAGAGTTCAGGGGCAGTTCAGCAACCACAGAGGTGGCAGCAACTATAAGGGTGACTTTAAAAAACGAGGACAATTCGACACTGAGAGGGAGGCATGTCATCAAGTAACTGTGGAAACACAAAGAGGAAGATGAGCACCTAAGAAAGTCCGTGCACCTGCCATGTGGCAAGCTCTCTACTGGCCCTTTCGCTCTTACTGTCCCATTTCATCCAAAGACGCTGTAAGCACGCAGTGCAGATGCTCACAGAAATGCAGTAACTGTTCAAAGTCCAGCCAATTAGACGAAAAGCCGGGATCCCAACCCAGCTCCACGAGGCTGTTTGAGTCCATTTGATCTGCTGCAAGAGAAACTGACGTAATTAAAAAGGAGACTTCCTGACGAGATGCCTAGGAATTGAGACAACCTGGGAAAGCTGAGAACAGCTGCCACTGACAGGGTGGGTGTTCTTGCAGACGAAGAGTCCAAAGTCCTCCTGATTTTAGGACAGCCCCTGGATGCTTGACATGTCAGTCCCCTAGGATTTCATTCTCTGCTCACTCACAGGCCAGATGGGGCCATTGAGCTACTGTCTCTGCTCACTCCCAGCAGCAGCCTGTGTGTGGCCACTCCAGCGCCCCCTGCCAAGTGAGAACTCTTTCACAAAATCTGCCACTGCACTGCACAGCCTACACAGACTATTTGGTAAAGCACCTGGCTTGATCTAATCAGCCTGGGCTTGGCACTTGTGGCCCCCACTGCCTGGGCAGTGACAAGTCCTCAATACCTAGGACTCAGCTCCTCAGGGGAGCCTCGCCTTCCACCTGGCCATCCTACCGAGGTCCGACACCACCCCAAATCCACAACCACCACCACCAGGTACCGCCTCCCAATCACTGTGTACGCACACGTGCGCCCGCTCGAAGTCGTCGTTTTCTCCCGACTCTGATTTAACTTGCTCCCAGCTGTCGCACTACCGCCACTCACGTTCCCTACCGTCCTCTCAACTAGGATGTAAGCCGCCTAAGGCAAGGAGCCTTGTCTGCCCTCCGCGCTCAGAGAGCCGGGCGCCCGGGGAACCGGCCCGCCTTCAGTTAAAACGGGATGGGGGAAGGAGCAGCTTGACATGGGGGCTGTGCGCGGGGGTCCGTTCTTCAGAGGGGGGGGGGGAGAGGAGATCCCATGACTTAACCATCCAGTCCAAGGGCCGCTTCTGCAGTCGTTGCACACTGTGTTCATCCAAACTCCTACGAGTGGGGTGTGAGAGCTAGTCACTACGCTCATGCCGTTTTATAGAATGGTCCAGGGCGTGCCCGCAGTCACCGGGCAAGTGCTAGAATCCAGATGCGAACGCACGTGCCAGACCTTCAAGCCCCTGGGCTTTGAACCGCCTCCCTCTGCCTCCCGCCAGGGGAAGGAGGGGGAAGGGAGACTCGGTTCCCGGACTGGAGAAGGACCACACGAAACAACGCCCAACAGAAGCAATTACGATTTTGCTACCTGCGGGCGGCAATCATGTCTCTCGCTATTCCAGAAGCTGCGAAAGCTAAGGAAGAAGTTAAAGAAAGGTTCAATTCCTCACCTGCAAAATGCAGACAACGGAGTGCGACCTCCACGAAGCACTTCCCGGAGCAATGGAGCCAGCTGCCGGGCCCACAGCGAGCCCCCGCGGCGTCAGCCGGGGCCACAGGCGAGGGAACCGGAGCCTTCCGCTCCGGCCGCCACTGGCGATCTCGGAGGTGCCGGCGATAGACCTGTGGCCTCCCGAGGGGGCGGGGCGCGGTGCCCACGCGGAGCCGTTCACGGCAGCGTCAGCCGGGCCCTCCCGGGAGCCGCGCCCCCCGCACTTCCTTCGCTCCCTCTCCGTCTCCTTCCAGTTCCCAGCGCGATAATCAGCTGCCACCGTACCGCCGCCGCTACGGCCCCCTCACAGCTCCCAAACCCCGCGCGAGGCCGGCGCGCGTCACGTGACTCGGCGCCCGTCACGTGACTCGGCGCCCGCCAATGGCGGGCTGAACTGAGTCGAGCCCCGGCTCAGCCCGCCACTGCTGTGTGAGCGCGCGAGTTCGAGGAGGGAAGAGCAGCGAGGCTGACCGGGGAGGGGCGGGGGCGGAGGAAGAGGGAGGAGGGGACGTCTCTCGGCTGCCGGGGACCCCCGCCTCCATGACTTCGCGCTCTGCGGCGCGGCCGATCCGGGGCTCGTCTCCCCTCACGCGCCGGCGGGGATCTAGAGGGAGTCGGTGGCTGGACAAGAAGGCGGCGCGGCGGCTGAGGCGGCAGGTCCGCAGCGCCTGCCCGGGAGGCAGCAGCGGCCCTGGTAAGCGGGAAGGGCGCCGGGCCGCGCGGACCGCGCGCCCGTCCGCCGCCGCCCGAGCAGGAAGGAGCCGCGCGGCCGTCACGGAGGATCATGACTGCGGCAGCGGCCTGGGTGGCGAACGGGGCTAGCCTGGAGGACTGTCACTCCAACCACTTCTCGCTGGTGAGTAGCTGGGCTGCGGGGTGGGAGGCCGCGTGCGTGTGGGGGCGAGGGGTCCCTGACCTGCGCCGCCGACCAGCTTTCTCTTCCTGCCCCGGGACTTCGCCCCTCCCTCGCCTGTCCCCGCCGTTCGCCTAGTGCCGCTTCTCCCCCATTTGGACCCGCGCCTTGGATCCCATCCAGCGTCTATTTGACCCTGCCACGCCCACGAGCCACTGCGCGTGCCCACTGTGGGCCTTCGCGGGGCTCGCGTTTTTACTTTGACTGTTCGCGCCCCTATGCAGCTGCTCATGGAGGCGTGGTCTTCCCTCCGGGCACCACGGCGCTTGCGCTGCAGGCTCTGGGAATAAAGGATCTGAGGGAGTGCAGCCTTTTCAGCCTGTCTTCCTCAGCCCACCTGCCAAGTACAGTTTTTAACCTTCTGTCAATTAGAGCCAGGTGTATTAAGTGCTCAACAATTGCATCACTTGATCACACGGGCCAGTATTTCCCAAACAAGCTAAATGCTGTAGCTGAGAATTGAGAAACCTGTAACCTGGTCATTAGTCCTTGTCAGGCCTTCATATGTGTGAACCTGGAACTTTACCTCTAAAATGCATGGTCCCTGCACAACTGGGTTGTGCAGGATCTTTGAGGTGGTGTTGTTTTTTTTTTTTAATTACATTTGACATACAATTTTAGTTTTAGGTGTACAACATACTTTTCAGACATTTACATAAGACTTGATTGATCACCCCATAAGTAAGTCTAGTATCCATCTGACATCATACATAGTTATTACAATATTACTGTTTCCCTCTACTGTACTTGACATCCCTGTGGCTGTTTTATAACTGGCAGTTTGTCCTTAATCCCAGCATGTTTCACGTATCTGTACCCCAAACCCCTCCTATCTGGCAACCATCAATTTCTTATAAGTTTGTTTTTTGTTTGTTTTTTTGAGATTCCATGTATAATTGAAATCATAGGGTATTTGTCTTTGTCTGATTTCATACAGCATAATACCCTCTAGATTCATCCATATTATTGCAGATGGCAAGATTTCATTCTTTTATATGGCTAATATTTCATTGTACCTAAGTACCCCCTTTCTTTATCCTTTCATCTGTTGATGGACACCCAGGTTGCCTCCATATCTTGGACATTGTAAATAATGCTGCAATGAACATATGAGAGCACACGTCCCCCCCAAAGGAGCATTTTGGGTTTCTTAGGATAAATGCCCAGTAGTGGGATTACTGTGTCTTTCTTTGGGTTTTGTAATAGCCTTTGTTTTAAAGTCTGTTTTGTCTGGTATGAGTATTGCTACCCCAGTTTTTTGTTTGTCTTTGTTTCCATGAAATGCCTTTTTTCCATCATTTTAATATTTGAATAACTGTAGTGTACAATTGACACTAATACAATATTAGCTTTATTCCCTTAAAAAATGAGTCAGTAATACCTGTTATGTGGTACACGGAAGAAGGATTCAAATCTATGTTTTAGAATGACTTTCTAAAAATTCATTATAATAGTCTTAAAGTTATCTCAACAATACTGCCACTCCATGATATCTGATGTACTTTCTTGAGTGAGAGAGAGAGGGTTGGAATTATTGCTATTCCATTGTCTATAACCCAAAGTCCACCTTTTGATGGTCTACACTGAACTCTGAATGTGTACCCATGGAATTGTGTCAGGCCTCTGAATTTCATGCAATCTGGGTAGAGGTGGGGAAAATGATTAGAAACTAGTTATCTGATGGCTCTACCACCCTTCTCCCTTTTGTCATTGGAAACTTTACCTGAAGTTTGACACAAATGCTTCCAGAGCTCTCACCTGTGCATAGAAGGCCCTGCCCAGCATCCTCTGCTGATTGTTGTCGCTGTGGAAAAAGTCCCTGATGAGGTTTAGGAATCGGCACAAAACAGCTGGCTCACCGTTCTTCACCATGCCATTGGGGTGGGATACAGGAAGCCAAGAGTTGTTGTTGTTGCGGGGGGGGGGGGGGGGGGAGCACAAGGAGACAAAGAAGTAGTGTGCACAGAATAGGGGCACTGTGAGGACAAGAGGGCTGGGAAATGAGGAAGGGAGGAGTAGAGGCTAGTGCATCTGAATGCAGGGCCCTGGAAAATTGGGGCCGGGGGCTCGAATTGTATTAGGGGTGAAAGTCAAAAACAGTTCCACCTTGTCAGTTTCATGATCCCTTTGAGTAAAGTTCAGGGTAAAAGAGAAGATTCCAGCATTGATGCACATTTGCATAGACCATCCCCCCATCGTACCCTGCTGCCTTCTGTACTAACTTCACCACCTCCAGGGCACAATTGAAGGCCAGTTGTCATTGGGATTGTGAAAATGGACAGAAGGAGGACGAGGCATTATGCCCTAGTTTGCATCCCTGTGCTGGCAAGCCAGGGCCAGTTCTGGAATCTGGTGGCTGGGTTCTGCTTTCCCACTGATGAGACTCTACAGCCCTATGGAACCCATCTCAACCTGCTCGCCACGCCCCCTTCCACCCTGCTGTTCATCCAACTGCATCTTATGAAAGAGACCAGAGAGACAGTCTAATGCCGTGGGATTTGTCCTACTCTCCAGGGCACAGAAATGTCAGGGTGTCCCTTCACCTCCACACCCACCTAACCAGATTGTCTGCTTACTGGTTTTGTTTATTTTCATTTTAATTTCAGATCACACTGGAATAGAGTGAGGTTTATAACGACAACCACTTATTTAGGAGTCCCACCCCCATTTTACAGATGAGAAACCTGAAGTCATGACTCATACAAGATGGCACAGCTAGTGACAAAGGCAAGCTGGAGGTCCCCCAGGTTTGAATGGCCATGACTGCATGGGAGGAATGACATATGAACAGTCATGTACTGTCTAAGTGCATCTTTTCACGTGCAGAGAGTTGTGAACATACGTATGAACCGATGAGTGGATGAGAAGAGCTAATGCCGGAAAAAGAGAAACAGGAAACTTGACAAGATGTGAGAACATTCCAGCATGTGAGACTGCGGCACCCACACCCATACCCTATCTCTGCTCTTCTGCTGGTCTCTGCCTGAGCACCCCCAGGACATTGGCATCACGTTGTCCGTGGCCCCCTGCAGCTGACCAGCCTCATCCCTCCCTTACACAGGGGTCAGGATTACCTTTTGGGGTTAAAGGGCTTGCTCTTGCAACTGGGGCCCCTCTCCTCGCTATAGATCCCCACATTCTGGGGAGCGTTTGTTCAATCACCCAATAGAGGTGACACAGCACAGCCAGCAGCAGCCGTGGGTAGATGTCCTGGATGTTGTCCTGGCGCACAGACCCTGACAGCATCTCTAACACGGCTTCCACCACCTGGGCGAGGACGACACATGGAAAGGGGGTGGCAGAATGAATGAGGCCTGAGGGAACATGTGCAACTGAGTCCCACCCTGTCCCTCCCTGTCATTGCCCAAAAGGCACACAGCTCAGTCTGACTCAGGCTTGGAAGAAGCACCCAAAGACTAAAACTCTGCAGGGGTCCCTTGGGAAATGAGGGGCCACATACAAGCTGCTCTCTCTTCATCCCCCAACATTAAAAACCAAAAGGGAACCAACTTTACATTTTCAGCAGAAAATGATTTGTCTTCCCTGATTCCAGACAACCAAACCTGGTCCCCTAGCAGCCTCCATGCCACAGGCCAGGCCCTGGGAAATGAACACCAGCCCCAAAACTAGGAGGTAGAGAGAACTGATTCGCTTTGAACACCCATGTCCTGGCCCACACCACAGGGTTGATCCCAGCCTGTTCTGCCTCATCCAGTTCCTGGAGGTACGAGGCGGTGAAAGGCTAACTGGACGTGCAGCCTTCGTGAGCCCAGGGATAACCCTTTCCTCTCTGCTCCTCCCCACCCTGACTCCCACCCTCCAGTCCCTCCCCTCTGCCGCGCTGACCAGGACAGGCTGCCAGTTCATCTCTGTCGTCTCTTCTTTCCCATGCAGCTTTTCCAGGATGCCTGTGAGCACCTGCAGCACGCAGACAGTGGCTTCTTGCTGGACACCAAACACCTTCCACAGGGCCAAACTGGTCCTGCAGGACCCAGGGACAGCTGTGTCATGGCCCTGGCCACCATGTTGCTGGGGCTTGTCTGGTGTTGGGCCTGCTAAGGGCTAGTTCTCAGAGTCTAGAGGGCATGAGACCAAAGAGGCCTTGGCCGGAGAGCCTGAGGTGGGATTGGTGACGGAGAGAGAGCATCTTTGCACAGTGACTTCCATCACAGCCTCAGGCTGGAGCCAAGGAGGGTTTACTGAGCAGGAGAAGGTGCTTCTGGGCCATGGGAGATGCACCTTTCCCAAGGGAGGGACGGACCTGTTGAGCCGCATGGGCATGACAATGTGAGGGGTGTTGCCTGCCAGCATGCACAAGGCCTGGAGCATCTCTTCGCTGGTGCAGGGCTCCAGCTGCAGGGTGAGCCAATCCAAGATGCCCTCCAGGACTTCCTTAGCCTGCAGGGCAGAGCCAAAGCACCTCAGTCACTCCTTTGCTTCCTCCCTCCCCGCCAACCTCAAACTCAAGGGGCCTAGTTGCAATCCTGTTGGTGACTCTCTTCACAAGGCAGAGTTCTAGGATGCCAGAGGCCAGACCAGCAGGGACCACAAAAGAAACTGCCAAGGCCCACTAAGCAAATGCCTGCCCACAGCCCAGGGAGGAGCTCCCAGGTCACCTAGGAGACACAAGCTGTTCCGGAAGGAAGGCAAAGGCCATGGAGATGTCTCAAGGCTTTCCCTCCCAGCTGAGCTCAACTTCCAACCCAGGAAACCGCCAGCATGGTTTGCACTGGATGTAGAAAGACCAGGAGGCTCGCATCTGGCCCTCACGCCTGTGATACGTGAACCTCTGGGAAGCCAACGTCATTGTAACACCTCGAGGACACCCTCTGAGGTGTCCTTCGTTTATGGCACTACTTAGGTCAGGCAAGTCACATAAATAAGTGGAGGCTCAGGTGTCAGGGATAGGAGGGTCTGGAGAGCCTATGCCACATTTGGAATGGTTGGGGGCCACTCAGAGAGTTGTAACCCACTTTAAAGTGTTTTATTTCAGGGAAGCGGAAAATGTAGGTTGTTTTAAGGTCAAACCTTCCCATTTTTACATGGTAGCCTAAAAGAAAATGTATGCAAAGGTCAGGAGTTCTTCGGGGAGCTTGCTTGTTTGTAGTCCACAGCCTTACCCTTCACAGAGGTCTAAGCCCCCTAACACCCCCAGGAGTCAGGGAAAATCCCCCAGTTGTCACTACCTGAGCAATCAGCCCCCCAGACAGGAGGCACTGCAGCTACAAGCTCAGGGTCACAAATGTTAGTGCTCAGTAGGCCCTTGAGGGAAACCTGGTGCAAGGCTACGTTTTAGAAGCACATGCATCAAGGCCCACAGGAGAGGGACTGGGCCAAGGCCCTTCGACTGGTTAGAGACAGAGCCAGGAGGAAGCCCAGGTCCCCTGCCACTCAGGGCAGGGCTGTCCCCATGACACCACAGGGCTCTGACCTTTAGCATGTCCTGGCCCCACTCCTCCACCGCACTGGTCATCAGCTGGGCTGCAGTCAACGACAGTGTCCCGACTGTCAGTCAGGCGTTCCAGGGCCGTCAGCACCAGGTCGGTGGCCTGGCTCTGGGTGAAGTGCTCTGCAAACCCCTGCACCAGGGCAGGGGTGGGTGGGTCCCCTGGCCGAGACTGCCTGTGTGTGCCATTCTTCCTGTGCGGGTGGGCATGGGTGTTCTAGGAACCCATCTACATCCATGTATCAGCTGGCGTCGTGAGAGGCTGTGTTCTGCTTCAGTGAATGCTTTTCAGAGACTCTTGCAACGCATGTGCCCCTTTCTCGATGGGGAATTTACACAAATAACATGCAGCACGACAATGCACCTGCCCACACCACGCTGAGTGCTCAGCAGTTTTTGACGAAAAACTGCTTGACCCCCATGCCCCATCTCCCTCCTATTCACCTGATCTCATCCCAAGCCACTTTCTTGTTTGTTTCCCCAGATGAAAGAAGTCCTCAGAGGGAAATATTTTGCCTGCTGTGGAAGAGGTGAGACAAAAAATTGCAGAAGCACTAAGAGGCATCAAAATTAATGAGTTCAAAAATGGTTTTGACATTATGCTGAGCAAAATAAGCCATAGAGAAAAAACCAAGAACCATATGACCTCACTCATGTGTGGAACATAAAACTGAAAGCAACAAGGAAACAAAAACTCAGGGACACAGTCAGTAGTTTAGTGGTGACCTGGGGGCAAGAGAGGAGGGAGGGGGAGTCTGATGTGTGGCGATGGAAGGAGAATGCACAATGGAATGCATAGGTGACGCACTGCAGAACTGTACACCTGGAACCTATGTCATTTCTACTAACCAGTGTCACCCCAATACATTTAACAAAAAAAAAAACACTGTTCTGAGCAGTGGAAAAAGCATCTTGATAGGTGTATGGTATGAAACGGAGAGTACCTTGAAGGTGACTGAAGTTTAAACATGGGAATAAACACACAATCTTGGGGGGTTTGGGTCCCCGCTCATCTGTGTGTCTGGAGGCCTTCATTCCTCCAGTCCCAAGTTTTGCCCTCATCTAGGTTCTAAGCGTCTCCTCAATCGGCACCTCTATCCTTCAGGTCCAAGCAGTGGCTCTCAAAATACACTGTGATTCACTGTGATGGGTTGATGTTCCCCAGTGTTCCCCGACCCACCTCCCCGCCTGTGCTTGGGGGGAACAAAGAAGAATCACTGTATTCGCCGAGCCCAGGGGGAAGTGTATTCCTCTGCTTGAGCAACACAGTTATGAATGATTTCACCTGAGACGATGCATCAGCGTCTCTCACCCACCGGGGAGGGACTGAATGAACTACAGTGCATGCACACAGTGTATGAAACCCTAAAACAACAAGGGATTTAGCTGTGGGCGCAGGGGGGTTCAGTGCAAAAAGCAAGGTCCAGAGCACTGGATCGAACGTGCTCCCGACTGTAGAAAAGAAAGGGGAACAAGCCCGTGCCACAAACACAGATGGGCTTTTAACAAGGAAAATGGGTGCCAACGACAACAGTCACCTGCAGGGGGGAGGAGCAGTGAGTGAAAGGGGATCAGGAGGGGAGCAAGAACTCTGAGTGACACTTTCTAGAGTGCAAAGTCTTTAATTATGGAAATTACATAATCTCTTCAATGAAAGAAAGGAAACCCTAAAATTTACACAAACAAATACATCCCAATTATATCCATTGGACAATACCACACAGAGTGACTTCAAGTCACTGTGGAACACAGTAGTGTTCTACTCTTATCCTTAGTGATCTATATTCTGACGACAAAAGGCACCACAAAGAAACCTTCAAGTTCATGTGGGAAATGGGGAGCAAATTTCTGGAGGAGGCCAACGTATCACCGTGACACAAGCATAAAGAGAAGCAAGTCAATGAAAAGACAAACGATTTTAAAATGGGCAAATTATTTGAACCTATATGAACAAGGTGCTCTTTCCATTCCATTGTTCTGGGAGAAACTGAGGCAAACAGAAGCAAAATCATTTCCCGAGGCCATACAGCTAACAGCAGAGCCAAAACCTGGAACTGCACGTGGCATGTGGGACTCCATAACCCATGCTTTTAACTTTCATCTCCTCTGAAGAGCAGAGAGAATGCGACAGGGGCTGATCACAGCGATGGCTCGGGGCGAAGGAAGGACAGTCCTCCAAAGGGGAGAGCAACACTGTTGGGACCCCAGCCCTCACTGTCCTTTTCCGAAAGGTGTGGTCCCCAGTCTTCATCACCAGCTCTACCTCTTAGTTTGTCCCTCAACTGTTCTGCTGTTCCCAGCTGTACTGGGTTGATAGTGCCCCCCGCAAAAATCATGTCCACCCAGAACTTCAGAATGTGACCTTGTTTGGCAACAGGGTCTTTGCAGATAAAGTCAAGGTGAGTTCAGATTCGGGTGGGCCCTAACCCAGTGCCTGCTGTCCTTGTTAATAACACACACACATGGGGCGGGGGGTGGGGGAGAGAATGCCCCATGAAAATAAATGGAGGCAAACATTGGAATATGCAAGCTAAGGGACCCCGTGTGCTGCCTAGGAACTAGGAGGGACGCCTAGGATAGATTCTCCTTCAGAACCGGTCCTGCAGATACCTTGGTTTTGGACTTCTAGCTGTTACAACCATGAAAGAATGTATTTCTATTGCTGGGAGCCACTCTGTGGTGGCACTTCATTTCAGTCACACTGGGAAATGAGGACACCAAGTTCAAGGCTCCTCCCACTGACCTCCAAGCAGTCCTGGATCAGAGCGGGCATCTCGATGATCAGTACCTCCTTGAGCCTCTCCAGGGCCCCCAGGGTCTCCTTGAACCGCTCCTGATGGGAGAAGAGGGACTCAAACCAGTCCAGGCTCTCAGCCCCAAACCTCCCCCTGAACACCGCTCCCAGTTCCGGCTCCCCTGGGGCCACCCTCCTTTTGCAGTCCTGCCCCCACAGTGTGCCCCTGCATTCCAGGCGCCCCATGCCTGCCATTAACATGCACAGATTCGTTCCTCTGCCACTTCCCCCAGGATACAAAGGCGTGCAGTTTGTCCCGCGGGCTGAGAGCTCCCTGACCATGGAGCTGCCCTGCCTCACCATCACCACGCCATCATGGGAGCTCAGCTGGGACTGTGCCCTTCAGTGGGTATGGCTTCAGTCAGCAGGCAAGGCCTCAGAGAGTAAAGGGGACAGGCCTGGCCACCTGCAGGGTGACTGGTTCACAAATGCTAGGACAGTAGAGTTCTCCCTCTCCCCCTTCGGTGAACTGAGTAGCCTTACCCAAACCTTATTATAAACCTTATAATGGAAGCAGGTGATCTGCCACAGAGCCCTCCTGAGGGCAGGGGCGTGCTAAGGGAACCAAGGCTACATTTGTGATGGTTCTGGGCTAAAACTGACAGGGAGGGGCAAAGAAAAAGAAAGACAGCTCTCCCTGCAATAAAGCACTAGACAGAAAACTACCTCCCAAGAAAACTGTTCTTACAGGGGCAGTTAGAGTGCTCACCCAGCCTGCCCCAAACATGGGGAAATGCTGTCCAAACAGCCTCCCATGCCAGCCAGACTTACACTGGGGAAGGCGCCGTGGGGACACAATGAGGGGGAACCCACCGCAGCCCGTCCTGTACAACCTGTCCTTCCTCGACAACATAAATAACTAGAAACTGAACATGGA
The DNA here is from genome assembly GCA_004026885.1 of Lyroderma lyra. Taxonomy (NCBI): domain Eukaryota; kingdom Metazoa; phylum Chordata; class Mammalia; order Chiroptera; family Megadermatidae; genus Lyroderma; species Lyroderma lyra. The sequence goes on along the minus strand of PVJL010016789.1, from coordinate 8,220 downwards.
GGATCACCAGACAGAGGGTGAAGAGAAAGCCCAAGGTGAGCAGGCCACTGACATTACAGAAAACCACACTTATTCAGTAAATAGCAGAAACAGTTACTTTTAAAAATTCTTATTAATATCGTCCAAAAAAAAAAAATCGAGAGACTGTTGCATCCATAAAACAAGAACACCCAGCCGAGACAAAAAAGGAATCAGAGAATGTGAGAGAATTCCTAGGAATTACACATGGGAAATGTAGATTAAAAATGGAATCCCTTCTCCCCAAAGAAACACTGTAGGAAAGGGTCTCAGATCTCTTGTTCCCAGGGCTCCCCAAATTTATTCACCAATGAGCCTTCAGTAAAATCATGTTTGAACCTCTGGTTGTAACTGTTCGACAGTTATAAAAGGACAGACTGAGTGTCTACCTTTGGGCTAGAGTGGGAGTGGCCAACCTTTGGGCTTCCCTGAGCCACATAGGAAGAAGAATTGTCTCGGGTCACACATGAAATACACTCACACTAACGATAGCTGATAAGCTAAAAAAAAAAAAAAAAAAAGTCCGTACATAATTTTCATAACATTTTAAGAAAGATTTGTGTTGGGCCGCATTCAAAGCCATCCTGGGCTGGCTGCATGCAGCCCGTGGGCCGCAGGCTGGACACGCTTGGACAGTGGTAACAAAGGAGTGTCTCTCAGAAGCAAGTAGATCTCAGGAGTAGGTGGCATCACCGAGCAATCCCTTCTTCCCCGAAGGCTTCCTTCCAATGCTTTTGTTTTTATTAAAGAAGACACGAGATTCTGACAAAAAACTGCCAAGCGTCTTAAGAAATTTAAAAAAACAAACAAAAACCAAAGAGAGAAATCTCGGGGCATCCATTACCACGTTGGCCCGGGCCTCCTCTGGACGGGACGCCTCCTGTCACACAGCGTCCTCGGATGGCAGGCCCAGCATTCTCTCCGAGCAGGTGCAGAGCAGCTCCATGCCATCTTCTGTCTCCAAGAGGGGCCCCACGAGCCTAAGACCCAGGGGGAGCAGAACTGTCACCAGGTAGGGGTGGGATCACAGCTGAGAACAGTAGAGAGAGATGGTGGAGGTGGAGGATAGGTTGGAGCCAGAAAGAGGGAGAAGATACCAGAAGAAAGGATAGTACAGAGCAAAGGGGAGAAACAGTAATAAAAGGTTTTAAAAAGCCAAGAAAATGGAAAGAAAGGACTAAGAGAAACAGCAGGCACAGCTGTCACAGGAAAGGGCGCTGGTTCTTCGGGATGACATGTTACTTCGTGGTGCCCCAGAGGTCTTGAGGGAATGGGGAGTCTGTGATGGAGGTGGAGCCGCCCACTCCTCAGGGACAGCCCCGAAAGCAGAATGGAAGCCTGGGGCCCAAGTGACAGCAGGTGCCCGGGGAGATGGGTGAGACAGTCTGCCAGGTGCTCGGAAAATCCCTTCTAAAAGATCTGGGCCAAAGGAAGTAGAGGACGTGGCCCAGTGAAGGGCTACTACTCCCTCATGCCCAAAGCAGAGGCACAAAACGAGGGGGGCTGGACCAGGGAGCTGACGTACAGCCAGACACAGAGCAGACGACTTGTGACGTGAAATAAGCGATGATGTGCACCTGCCTGATGGGGCTGGAGATGTGCACACACATGCGCACATGCATATGCCCACGTGAGCGCACGCATACACGTGCAGACATGTGCACACACGTGAGCACTCACACACACACACGCACACATGTGCACACACACGCTAGCACATGCACACACGCACGCACATGCACACACACACGCGAGCACATGCATATGCCCACGTGAGCGCACGCATACACGTGCAGACATGCACACACACATGTAAGCACACACACGTGAGTGCACACACACACGCACCAAAGACCAAGAAGATGGTGCCCGTATTTTTGTTGCCTGCCTCTGCCTCCCCTACTCCAGACTTTCCGGGGACTCCCAAGGACCCTGAGGAGGGCAGCTCCTCTCCCCGGCCCCCAGCCGCACCTTCCCCGCTGTGCTCAGCCCTGCCCTGAGGATGGGAAAGGGAACACGAAAGCAGGAGAAAACACCGGAAAACCTGACTGCCACCCTCCAGGCCGCGCCTCCCACTGCCACCGATGCCTCCCGCCAGAACCCAGCCACCCGCTCTGCGTTCCCACCTCGGGCCTCCCGAGGGCTACTCACCGCCACGAAGGTCACCATTTCGAGCTGGGGGTGGGGGCGTGAACTGGGAGACCATGTCCTGGCTGCCCAGGGCACTTGCCGGCGTGGCCACGGCGGTCAGACGATGCAGCCTGAGGTCCTGAGCCCGGACGAAGTAGGACGCTCAGGGACTCTCCCCGGTGGGAGTGACCCTGGGGCCCCTGGGGGTGGACACGCTCACCTTCTGCAGCCTGCCCGGGGCATCCCTACCGGACACTCCTTCCGGAGCCCCCCTCTTCCGACCCTTCAGTCTTGCCCCTGCCCCCCTCCAGCCCTTCGCCCTCCGTGTCCTCCACGCAGAAGGGATGCTCACCCCGCGCTCATCCCACGGGTCAGCGATTTTCCTCAGAGGTTTTCCCTGGCCCTCCATCGTAGGAAGCTCGTCCCTGGGCACTCGTCATTACATTCTCCCACTTTCCAGGCTTCCGGCCCTACGGCCCCCCGAAATGACCTGGATCGTTTACGGCAGGTCTCCTCCCGCTACACGGAGTCCCCGGGGCTGAGCAACTTGTTGGCCTCTCTCCCCGCTGTGTGCGGCCTCGGCCGGGCGCTCAGTGCGTCCTTACTAACACGAATGGATGGGTGGGTGAGGGGCCAGGCCTGCTCTCTGCGGCCCCCAGCCCCCCGACACCTCCCCGGTGCACACTCCCCTCCGTCCTCAGTGCTTCACTGAGCGCCCCCGTCAGCTCCTTCCCATCACGGACACCTGAGGACTCAGTTTCCCCTGCACGCTCGGAACTGGGGGTGCTGCTCTTCTGTCCTGCACACCTCAGGGCCAGGCACTGCACCCCCACCCCCACCTTCTCCCCAGCCCCAGCCCCCTGCCTCCTGCCGCCTCGCCCGGCAGCCGGGCCTGGGCGCCACGCTCTGGGAACCCCTTCTCAGTGCTCCAGGCCCGGGTCACGGCCCTGCTGGAAGCTTCTCCCACTTTGCTGTCCCTCACTTAGAACATTTGCCATGCTGTGTGGCAACTGTCAGCTCAGTTATCTGCCTCGCCCCCCATCCCCACCCCGCTGCACGAGGCCACACGCTGCGTGGGGGAAGGAAGTGGTCGCAGTGCCTGCCCCCGAGGGGCTATCGGCGAACGAGTGTTAAACGGAAGCACGCGCCAGCTAGAGAGACTGCACACCGAACGCACGCTGGCAGAGCCCGGGAAGCTGCCCGCACAGAGCGGTGGGCGACAGTGAGGATCCACACTGGGGGGCAGCGAGCCCTGGGCGCGATGCCCCATATTTGCAAGCTTCCTCCCCAGATCTCTCCTCCCCCCCTCAATTCTCCACCTCATTAGCGGCCACCAGCGCTCTCCCAGCTGCTGAAGCCAGAAACCTGGGGGACCTCAGTCCCCCCAACACCGTGGTGTCCCCCAGTGAGAGGCTGATGTCCACCTCATGCCCAGCTCCTGCCGCCCAGCCCCGTGCTCCTGTCTCAGTTCAGGCTGCCATTGCTCATTCTACCCGCTTCCAGCAAATGTGAAGTGGCCACCAGCTTTAGGTCGGCCCCCCCTGCATCCCCCGGACCCCTCCTGCCCACGGCGAGAGGGCGGGCTCTTCTGCTCTGCCTCCACTGTCAGAGTTTCTGCACATGAGACGTATCTGGATCTAACCAGGTCTGTGCAGTCACATGGTCTCCCCTCCATCACCCCTGACCTTGCACACACGAGTGCTGACACTGCTCACCCAGGGCACATCAACATGGAAGAGGGTTCAGCCCAAAAAGCAGTCACCGTGACCTTCCCAGCCCAGGTCCGAGTCTTGAATTTTGCCGGCAAGGGGGTCCCTGAGAGTGGCATTCCACGGACGGTCTTCTGCTCTCGGGGTCATCACGATGGACCCAAGTTGCATCACCTGTACCGACCTCCTCTAAGAAGTCCTCACCTTCTTCTCCTAAAGTTTCAGAAAAACTGGAGGCACTTTCTCCGCTGTGGAGAATTCAGTGACAGCCCACTGTGTGAACCGAACGCCCCAACTCTGTTCCACTTCGATGTGCCCTGGGGGATCACTGTCAGCACCTGTGTGTGCAAGGTCAAGAGTGACGGAGGGCTGAGGCCATGTGACTACACAGACCCGGTCCTACCCAGATACGTCTAATGTAACCAACTGTACGACAGTGGAGGTGGAATGCAGCAGCCCGCCCTCGCAGAGGTGTCAACCCAGTTGCATTCCACTTCTCATGAAACCCCTGTGATGGCCTCCATTTCCTTCACGGGTCCAGTCCAGGCTCCTCGGCATGGCAGCTGAGAGCAGGCCTCCGTGAGCCACTACCTCTCCGAGTCTCGTCTGCCCCTCCCGAGGACCCTTGGCCCTGTAGTGCCACGCTCACCCTGGTTCTCCGTCTGGCCGTGTACACTGCAAGAAAACCAAAAACCAAAAACGAACCATCGTTTTCCAAGACTGAAAGCGAGCATTTCCTTCTATGAGGCTTTTGATGCCCCTCACCCCCACGCCACTGTCTGATGTTTCGTGTGTCCGCGGCTGTCTCACCCTCTCAGACCACGGGCTCCTCCACAGCGAGAGCCCAGACCTCAGCGTGGCATCCACAGTGCCCAGCACCGAGCCCCGCACAGGGTGCGCCCACAATAACCCGCGGAAAAACTGCCTGGAAATCCTAGACGACGCTGGGGTGACACCTGCGCGGTAGCGGAAGTGCTCTGCTGCCCTCTGCTGGCTACATGAGGCATCGTCCCACCACAGACACCTCCTCTCCCCGCCCTCAGCAAATAAAGGGGGGAAAAGTGGCAGAAGGTGGAAGCAGATAAAGGAGCTGATGGAGAATGGGGGAGTCGGTAAGTTGTCTAAAGAGACAAATTGCATTGAGGTGATGGTGGGACACCTTTGTCGTGCCCATGCAAGCTGGTGAGTCCAAGCCTCTCAGTGCTTCCAAGAGGCGGGCCCGTCCTTAACTGTACACCCTTCGGAGTTTCTCATTCTGTCCTGTAGTCACTGCCCTCGTTACTATGACTGCTGCTTTCGTTCATTTAAGGCGGCGACCACGAATGTTTCCCTCCATTGCCGAAAAGCAGTTTTGTTCTCGTGTATAAAAAGGCCACTAGCTTCTCCTGATTTTCCCTCAGCTTCGCACTGACAGTAGGTCCTCTGAGGTTCTGGGTTTCTGAGCGTTCTGCCAAAATCCAAATACGGGTTAGGGCTCCTCTGCTCCCACCCTTTCCCAGGGCTTCAGCAAGTCAGGTCACACCGTGCGCCCCCTGCTGGCGAAGAGGAGCGTTACCTCAGCTCCTCGGGGCTGCAGGGTGAGTTGCTTAGATTTTGACTGCGGAAAATTGTCTTAAACCTAACTTTTTTTTAAAATTTATTTTTATTGTTAGACTTATTGGGGTGACATCTGTTAGCAAGGATTACATAGGTTTCAGGCATACAATTCTACAGTGCATTGTCAACTTGATGTATAATCAGTTCACCACCTAATGTGACTTCTCTTTCCATCACCTTATATTAAGCTTCCCCCCTCCTCTCCCACCCCCTCCCCTCTCTCCCCTCCCTATCCTACTCGTCCCCAAATAAACATTAAACTATTGATTGTGTCCATGGGTTATTTGTTTCCTCATTCCTTTTTTCTTTGCTTTCAGTTTAAACCTAACTTAAACAAGGAATTTGGGGAAGGAATTTGTGAGTGGAGGCAGTGGTTTGTGAGCGACCTGCACTGGGTTAGACTCAGAGCAGCTGAGATAGCCACCTGCAGAGAAAGATCACCTATTATTCATCTTTGAGTCTTTCATGGATAAACAGCTGTTGTCTTGAAAGACTGAGGGGGCACACACACAAAACAGCAAAAGGGACTAGGGCGTGGAGGCCCATCTCTGTACAGTGTGGAAGATGAGAACAGCCTGACAGGTTTGCCCTAAACCTAGAAAATGTCTTTCCCAATTAACAAAGAAGTCCTCCCTGGCTCTGACTTCGTTTCAGTCCACTTACTCTTTCCCTGAAGAATTTACTGAACAACTAGCAGAAGGGCGCCCTACACACAGTCTTCGTGTAAAACCGCGCCCACCCTCTGGTGGTTGACATGGCACAAATGAAGTCTAGAAACTGCTCCCGTCCTCAAGAAGTTTGTAGTCTCACGGGATGACAAGGTGTCCATCCTCACGGGCTTCTCCAGGATGATCAGAGAACTGTGTAATGTAAATAAAATAGCAAACTGACCATCGCTGGGCACTGAAAATGTGTTGGGCAGAAAATAAGTATTTTCAGTCAGGTGGAGTTATCAGGGAAGGCTTCCCGGAGGAGGTTGGGTTCGAACTGTCCTAGGCTCAATACAAGTAGGAAAGTGAGTGGAAAATTCATTGTCCAGGGGTCTGGAGGCAGGTGGCGGGGGGTGGGGGGGGGTGAACAGTCGGCCCTCCCACGTTCTCCCCATTGAGACCTGTCCCGCCAGGGGCAGCAAAGGAGACAACAGCATGTCTTTCCAGCCCCTAGACAACAAGATACTCTGGCCTCATCGGCAAGAGCCCACCCCTGACACCCCACATGCCCACGCAGAGGGGCAGCGGGACATGCTGACCAAGCTGACAATGTCATCTCAGGAGGGCATCAGTGAGACCAGTGCCAGTCTTGAGAAGGTGAAGAGTGGGGCATGCTGGGCAGTCCAACAAGCCAGAGGGTCCCAAAGACATGAGGTGGCCCTGGTCTTCTGGACTCCCCACCCCTCAGTAACAGAATCAGCAGGGGTCCTCCCTCCCTCTCCCCTCTTACAGACTCTCTGCTCTCATCTCCACCATAGCACCTATCATATCAGGATGGCAGCCATACTTCAGTTAGCCACGCACTTGAAGGTGGGCACTGTGCTGGAGGCCCAACATACACCCCTCTTCTTTAACCATCACTACACTGACAGGTGTTACTGTCCCCATCACCGGCCCAAATCAGTCAGTATATGGGTGATCCAACTCCTCCAACACACTTGCTCTGTTATTAAATTACATGTTTGTGTAACAGCAGGCACATAGGAAGTGCTCAATGAATGCGTGCTGACAGAAGGAAAAGACACAGACCTATCCTGTTTGCCTCCAATAAAGAAAAAGACACAGAAAAGCTTTACTCTAAAGGTGACCTTTTCTATCCCAACCTGTCCTGCCAGATAACACCCAATGCCCCTGGCATCAAAAGAAACTAACTAGCACATGCTGAGGATAAGCAAGTGCATAAACCAGCAGCAAGGTGACTGCCAGACCATGTGCCAACACTGTCCCCTCTGGCCCTGTCTCCTGGAGTCGCGGAGGGCCCTCGCACTGTTACTTCTTACCCTACAAAGGAGAATGTGGAAAAGAGGCAGACTGAACCCCCAGTGAGTCCATCCCCCAATCCTTTGTGGGTATCCCCAGTCCTCTAACGAACAATGTCTTAGTTGTGGCTAAACTCGCTTGCTGTAAATTGCCGGAGGAAAGTTTTGTTTCCTCAGTATCTTCTCCCAGTGATGCTCCATCAGAAAGGACTACAATGAATTATCGAATTAAGTTATGGCATTGAAATGTCATCTGTCACAGCCCTTTTAATTACCTGCAATGGCACAGTGCCAGCCCCACAGTGAGATAAAAAAAAAAAAAAACAAACTTCTATGATTATGATTGTTGCTGTGACTGGGATGCAAATTCATGCAGCTGACAATTATGTGATACCAGTCACCAGGCATTATGCTAAACTGGGGGTAAGTGCTGAGCAAAATCAAGGCCCTCTCTAGATGGACCTTTTTGTCAAAAGGCTATTGTTTGGGTAACTAACTAGGTGTTGCAAAGTTCCTCCCAGCTCCCTCCCTGGGCCCTTTAATGCGTGTCCATTTAAGGATCCTGAGCTCGGCCAGTCATTTCTTGCCAATCGGCAGCTGGTAGCGTTTACAAAGGCTGAGGCCGCACATCCTCCCGGCTCTGGGAAACATCAAGGCTGCGCTCGCCCAGTTCTGGCACTGGGGTAACCGCCACTTTGTCCCTGAAGGACCTGGCAGAGGGAGGGGGCCGGCTATCACCGTCATTATCATTTATGCACCTAGGGAGGACCCGGCGGAGAGAGGGGGCAGTGCCTGGCA
>PVJL010016788.1:0-20001 GCA_004026885.1 Lyroderma lyra | reverse complement strand
TTTTTTCATATGTCTGCTGGCCATTTGTATTTCTTCATGGGAGAAGTGTCTGTTTAGTTCTTCTGCCCACTTTTTAATTGGGTTGTTTGTTTTTTTGTTGTTAAGTCTTATTAGTTCTTTATATATTTTAGATATTAGACCCTTATCTGATGCGTTATTGGCAAACATTTTCTCCCATTCAGTTGGCTGTCTCTTTGCCCTGTTGATGGTTTCTTTTGCTGTGCAGAAGCTTTTTAGTTTGATATAGTTATTTTACTTTTTGCTTTTCTGATTCAGTGTTTACCACTATATTCCCTTGTCTTTCAAATAACTGATTTGATCTTCTACTTCACATAACCTGCTGTTTATCCCTCTAAAGTATTCTTAATTTCTGACTAGATTAATTTTTATGTTTATCTTTTGGTTATAGTTCTCTGAGATAATCTACTCTTTCCCTAAATTCATTGACTATCTTTATAACTAGTGTTTTGAACTCTGAATCTGGTAGATTTGTCTCCATTTTGTTTATTTATTTATTTTTTTTTCATTTAGAACATGTTTCTTCATCTCCTCATTTTGGCTGATTCTTTGTGTTTCTTTCTATGTATAAGTAGATTTGCTACATCTCTCAGCATTTGCAGAATGGCCTTACGACGTACTTGTCTTAGGAGACTCAATGGTGCTGTTTCCTTGTTCACCAGAGCCAGGTGCTCCCGGGTGTCCCTGTGTGGGTTGTGTGTGCATTCTTGTTGTAGTTGAACCTTGATTGTCATTTGCACATCAGTGAGTGGGATTGATCCTCAGGCTTACTGGCCATGACTACAGCAGTTTGGCTTGTAAGATGTTTTGCAGGGGCTGACCTTATGGAGTGGGAATTGCTTTAGTGCGGTTCTGATGTCAGCCAAATCCACTCTTAATGTGTGTCATTTTTGGAGCTCATTGGGTGATGTTCTGTTGTCATCTGAATCTGGCCACTGGGTATTGTTGACTCTGGAGGTTTTTGAAAGGGTCTCCATTACTAACTATGATCAGCTATAATTTGTGCTAGCTTGGCACTGCTTAGTGAGAGCTGTAGAGTGTTCTGTAGTTGATTGCTATTTGACTGGGCTTAGAGATGCTTGGGAGAGGCTATGCTGTGACACAAGGCAGGCTTTGCTAAGCTGGACTTGAAATCATTTGCTGGATACTATGATGTGAGTTATTTTTGAAACCTCTTATGCTAGGTTGTATCTGTAGTTACATTCCAGACAAAAACTGGCTATAGCTTATGCTCTGCTTGGGACCACCTGATTGGAATTACAATGCAAGTTGAGATTGGTTGTCATTTGTGCCAGACTTGGGGTCACTTACAAAAGGTACATGGGATTCCAAGGCCAGCCACTGCTTGCTTACGGTTTGTGAACTTTGAGAGATTTTAAGAAAGTCTGCTGTGCAAGCAGGCAAGTGCTGGAAGTGGTTTCAGCCAGGCATATAAGTTAGGTAAGGCAGGGTCTCAGAGCATCACAAAGGAAGGGTGAACAATGTTAGGTTTAGGGAGAGCTCAGATTGGGTCCTTTCCTTTACTTGCCAGGAGGGGCTCAACAAATGAGCAAAAGTGCCTGCCAACACTTCTGTCCCCAGAAAGAGTAGACCCAACCACTGTCGCTTTAGCCCTCACTCTGAAGTAAGTCAATTCAGTTTCTCCCCAAACATCCCTGCCATTCATTAAGCTATCACCCCCACACTGCAGCCCAGAGCAAATGAGTCTATCAGCGAGCATGTCTTTGCACAGCTTCTCAAGAAGAACACCTGGAACTCTAGAAACGATCTCACTTGCGTCCAATCTCCACTGGGTTTCACAGGCAAATATTATGGAGACTCTTCTTCCCGACATTGGTGTTCCAAACTGAGTATCCAGGTGTGGAGCTGGGACCCCTTTTTTCCCAGAAGGTACCTCTGAAGCTAACATATTTCTCCTTATTTTTAATCGCCACACTGTGGGTATGGACCCTGCCATTCTGCACCTGCATCCTTTCTACTGGTCTTCATGTGGCTTCTTCATATCCTTAGTTATAGGACCTCTATTTGGCTCATCTTCAGGTGGTTCCCAATGATGGTTGCTCTATAATTTAGTTGTAACTTTGATGTGGTTGTGAGAGAAAGTGAGCACAGGATTTGCCTACTCTGGCATCTTGACTGGAAGTCCACAAATTAATTTTTAACCCTTCTTAGTAAGATATACCCACCAGGTCAAAGACTAATTAGAACATCAGAGTTTGTTAGAGTTTTTCTTCTTCATACTGTAGGTATTTAACCTGTCGCTTTTCTAAATTTGTATTTTTAAAAAGACATTCTAAACCAGTATTTTACCATATAGTCCTCAGAGCAACTAACACAAAATAATTCTCAATAAAAATACATTTGTTAAGAAGTAGAAAGAAATAAAGAAAGAAAAAAAGAACAAAAGAAAGAAAGTAAAAAGAGAGGAAGAAAGAAAGAAAGAAAAGGAAAGAAGAGACAGAAAATATAGTTGACAATTTTTAGTCTGCTTCTATAGGTTGGCATAATATGCACACTGCTTTTCAATAGGTTTGCGTGTGTAGTACACGTGACTGAAAGTATATTTTGTATTTGAGTTTATTGGATGCCTACTATTGAAGTCAGTAGGTTTCCTTACCACTCTTCTAGTTATTTTTATTTCAGAGATATTGTTAATTTGTATTTGTCAATGTAGTGAAGTGGACCATGTCCATATGACTTGATTTTGTCAGTGCAATGTGAGCTGACACGGTATTTGTTATTTCTGGTGGCATTAAAATATTTATCACATTCTCTTCTCATTTTCATAGCAACAAATTCAAAATGGTTTAGGTCTTGAGTGATGCAATTGTGAACCAGACACTCTACATGCCATGAAATGGACATGATAGAGTGGGAAATAATATTGTTTTGCTTTAATCCACTAAGGTTTAGAGACTAATTGTTATTGCAACACAATGTTATCTATCTTGATTGACACAGATGGCAAAGTGGGTAAGAGAACACACTCTAAAGGCTGACTACCTGAGTTATAATTTTGACTCTGCTGCCGAAAATTGTGTGATGTTAGACAAGTTACTTAACCCACATATGCTAAGACATTTTCATCTAAACAATAAAGACAAAGATAATATCTTCCCAGTAGGGTTGTTGGGTTATTGTGAACACTGCGTTAATACATGTAAAACACTTAAAACAATGCCTAGTCCCTAATATGTTTTTAAAATTAAATTATCATTGTTATTATTATTATAGTTCTAAATAAATCAATTTGTCTTCAAGGTATAAATAAATTTCTTACTAAGGGTATAAAAAGCATAATTTATTTGAAACTTCAATATTCTTTTAATATGCACAGTATTTTAGAAATGTTATATATTACATTTTAAGTTTTGATGCCATCTTGGGAGAAGTTGTGTTTCTCTTTTATTGCTTGACAAAAATTATGTTTATTCAGCATTAGATCATACAACCAGTTTTCTCTGATATCACAATCCATTCCATCTCTATACCACCCCATATTTACAACAGACTGAATCTGTGCAATTAACAATTTTATGGTAATTTTGATGAGAATTTCATTTTAAACTGTATTAATTAATTCAATTGAACAGTAGTAAGGAGAAAATTATAACTTGGTGGAAAAACTTAAGCTTGCAAAGAATGGACATTAGTGGATATTATGGGGTCTTCCACTCAAATACTTTTTTTTTCTGTAGACATTGAATTTTAATTTGGTTATACAATTTGACTTCTGTTCCAGGAAAAAAAAAGACCAACTATTCATGTAGCCTTTGTAGGAATCTTCATCATTGCAAATGGCTAGGTAAACATCTAACATTAACCAGTCTACCACCAGGTTGCATCTATTTTCCAGGACTTGATTTCTTTCAATTGGTTCTGTTGAAAGAATGATTCTTCCACATTTGTTAAGGGGACTTAACCACCTCCTTTGAAGTTTTCCTTTTTATATGTTGCCAATCTGGCTGCTAAACAAACAAAAATAAGCCATTTAGTTTGCAAGTCCAGATTAACTGACATGTTGTTTGATTTGAACAATATAAAGAATTGAAATATAAAAATACAATAAATAGGTTGGAGACTTAGACTTGGTTATTTTTATTTTCTCTTTCCTCACCACAGACCCTTCTTTTTATTATTGAGTTACTCTTGACCTTTGTTCTCAGCTTTCATTAACTCTATAACAAAGCAAAAAATAAAAGTCATATCTTACTGAGTGGAACTTGGAATGGCAGTTTATCATTAGTAGTAATGCATTTTCACTAAAATTTCAACACTTAAGGTATTTTTTTTACTCTGATTGGAATTTAGTGTTTATCTTTTCACTCATTGATGTATGTTTGAGATATTTGGGTGTATGTGTGAATTAATGTTCCCCAAACTGAAATATCATGGTTTCTATGAGTCATTCAGGAAAGTATGAAAAACATCTGCCCTTCTATAAGGGGTATACAGAATGAGTTTAATAAAATAAGCTAAGAAATGAAGTTTCACTACCTCAACAGTAAAATGACAGCTTAATACATGAACATTGTGAATTGCAGTTTTGAACAAATCTTGCATCTTTAAAATAAAAAGTCTTGTCCCAACACCACTTAGATTTATTATAAATCATAGAAGTTACACAAATTGCCTTTTAATGTGCATGGCATAAAAGTTTTTGTGAAATCTAAGACTTTTTACTTTATTACCTATTTTAATGACAGCTGTCTCTAGGGCATTTATTTTAATTTCTAATGGGACAAGGTTCAAAAACATTTGTTAGGAGTTTGGACTCATAATAACATCAGTCTCAATTTACAACAATTACACTCTGAAATCCTGGCTATTCAAAATAGTCATATAAATATCCTTGATCCTGCTCAAGTAGCTCAAGATATTCTAACAAAACTTAAAGGGTTCAATCCATTAAATGTTTTAAAACATTCTGTGTGGTACTTGTTAGCTATTGTATGCTTGATTGGTATTTTGTTTGTTCTCTTCTTGGTCGGCTGCTGAGTCCTCCAGTCCCAGTCCGAGACCTCCAATCAATAACACATCATTCTCGTCTTAAACAAAAAATAAAAAGAGGGGCATAATTTACCTCACATCACCCTGTATGGCCCCGGAGGATGGCTGGTTAGTCAATGATGGGTAAGATTCCTCAGGGGAGGAACAACCTAAGACAGGCACAGTCGCATAGGGGCCAACAGGAGAGAGCTTGGGCTCTACCGAGGTGAGGCATAGACCCTCACACTCTTTGAGGTTAATCCCTTGCCCCCTGGCTGACTTGTTTCCCACTACAGCCTGAAATCTGACAAATTGAGCTCAACCATTCCCCCCAATTGAACACACATTGTCTCACTTTAAAAAATAAAAAAGGAGGAGATGTAGGGAGCACATGAGCCAGAAGCCAGGTCCTTTGAGTAAATAGGTTTTAGCAAGGCTACCTGTGTGCTTGGAGTCCACAGTTCAAGGGCTTTGCAAGGCAGCCCAGAGCTGGGTGCCCAAGGACAATGCTTGGAGTGTGGTTTCTGACTTCTGGCAAAATATGACATTGTGAGCAAGGTTGTTTGGTCTCTGGAAATGATTCGAGACATAACTTGTGGCCTGCCTGCCTTGAAGAGAATAATAATAATATAATCAGTAATTCCTTAGCAACATGTACCAAAATAGTGATTAAATGCAGTTGTCCGTAACTATTTTTCCCAGTCTCGTTCTGCTGGTTTACCCTTATGATTTCACTTGTTTTGCCCATCCTATAAAATAAACTTGCCGCTGCCAGGCGGGGTCTCTGTGTCTCCATCAGAGCACAGAGAACCACCCGGTCCCAGCTTTTCTGTCTAAATAAATAAATAAATAAATAAATAAATAAATAAATAAAATAAAATAAAAAGTCTAAATAGTGCTGTAGTCAACATAGGGGTAAATATATCTTTTCAAATTAGTGTTTTGGATTTCTTCAAATAAATACACAAAAGTGGAATTGCTGGATCATAAGGTAGTTTCCATTTTTAATGTTTGGAGGAAACTCCCTAATTTTTTTTATAGTGACTGTACCGATTTGCAATCCCACCAAGAGAGCACAAGTGTTCCCTTTTCTTCACACTATCACCAGCCCTTGTTTGATGATTTATTGATGATAGCCATTTTTACACGTGTGAAGTGATATATCATTGTTTCTTTAATTTTCATTTCTTTAATATTTACTGATATTGAGCATCTTTTCATATGCTTATTGGCCATTTATCTGTGTATCTTCTTTGGAGAAATGTCTATTCAGATTCTCTGTCCATTTTCTAATTGTATTGTTTATTCATTTGGTGCTGAGTTATATGAACTTTTAAAATAAATTTTGGATATTAACCCCTTATCAAATGTATCATTGATGAATATCTTCTCCCATTCTGTTTTCTGTCTTTTTATTTTGTTGATGGTTTAATTTCTTGTGCAAAACCCTTTAGTTTGATGTAGTACCATTTGTTTATTTTTTCCCTGTTTTTCTTGAGCAAAGAGAACAGAAAAAATGTAGTAATAAAGGCAATGTCAGAAAGTTTACTGCTTACTTTTTTTCTAGAAGTTTTATGGCTTTGAGTCTAACATTTAAGTCTTTAATTTATTTTGAGTTTATTCTTGTATAAGGTGTAAGAAAATGGTGCAGTTTCATTTTTTTACCATGTATCTGTCTATTTTTTTCAACACCATTTATTGAATAAAATTTCTTTACCCCACTGTATATTCTCACATCCTTTGTCATAGATTAATTAACCATATAGCTGTGAGTTTATTTCTGGTCTCTGTATTCTGTTTCATTAACTCTATGTGTCCATGTTTATGCCAGTACCATGTTCTTTTGATTACTGTAGACTTGTTGTATAGTTTAATATCAGTAGTGTGAACTTTCAATTTTGTTCCTCTTTCCCAAGATTGCTATGGTTCTTCAGGGGACTTTTGTGGTTCCTAATTAATTTTATAATGATTTGTTCTAGTTCTATGAACAATGCTATTGTTATTTTGATAGGGATTGCATTTAATCTATGGGTTACTTTGGGTAGCATGGATATTTTAACAATGTTATTTCTTCTTGTTCTTGAACATGGTATATGTTTCCATTTATTTGTATGTTCTATTTTTTTCTTAAATGCCTTATAGATTTCTGAGTATAGGTCCTTTATCTCCTTAATTAAATTTATTTCTATGTATTTTTATTTTTGATGTAATTATAATTAGTATTGTTTTCTTAATTTCTTTTTCTGACAGTTCATTATTCATGTATACAAATGCAACCAATTTCTGAATATTAATTTTGTACTCTGTTACTTAACTGAATTCATTTTTCAGTTTTAAAAGTTTTTTGGTGATCAACCCAAGTACCCATCAATAGACGATTGGATAAAGTATGAGGTACATATATTTAATTTACTACTACTCGGCCATAAGAAAGAACAAAATCTTACCATCTATGACAACATAGATGGAGCTGGATGGTATTATGCTAAGTGAAATAATTCAGATAGAGAAGGACAAATACCATATCATCTCACTTACATGTGGACTCTAAAGAACAAAGTAAATGAATAAAACAGATATGGAATCATGGATACAGAGAACAAACTGATGGTTGTCAAAGCTATGATATGATATTTGAGTATCCTGTCGACTTGCCCCCAAACAAATGTCAGACATTCTTTACTACATATTTGTTCAGCAAATATTCTCCAAAAGCCTTTCATGAGCCAGTAAATTCTCCTAAGAACTGCACAGTCCCTGTCATTGGAGCATGTTAACTCTCCTTCATAGACGGTTTTATATCTCATAGATTGGTTAAAGCATCTCAGAGTGCATTTTATGCACCAGTTAGGTTTCTACAATGGAGTCACTGATTGAACATTACTAAATTGGAAAAACATTTAAGCCTGGAGCAAAGCAGTGGATTTCATAAGTCAAAATTAATATAAATATCCAGCAGAGTGGAGAAACAAATAGGGAAGAGAAGCAAAGTGGACAGTTTTGTTTATCTAAATTTCAGGAAGAAATAAGACTCAACCCACATGACCTCAAAATATTGCAGTGTATCAAACCTTGACAGGAGGTAACAGAGAAAGGCAATAGTGGTTTCCTGAATAAAAAGAAAAGATGAGGGACCGGAGCCAACATGCCTTCTGGTCAACCTCTGCAATGAGCTCTCGATCTTGCAGATCTCTGAAGCCCATGTAAGTGGATCGTGAGTTCCACATTTCACAAAGTTTGACCCAAGAAGCCCATTCTATCACCTGTTTTAAGTGCCACTGATTAAAAACCAATTTCTTTTTATCCCAAACATGTGCCCCTATCAATCATCAAGATCAAATGTCCCTTAAGTAAATAAAAATGACACCTCTTACATACCCTCAACCCTTTCCCACTTTGATTCTTTGGAACTCCAAAATTAACCTGAATTCAGGCTATACTAACCACATAAGCTAACTGAATGTTCAATGATTTCAAACAAACAAACAAACAAAAACTTCATTTGCTTAGTCTCTGCCTAGATTTTCACCGCAGCTAATTTTTTAACAGCTTCATTAAGATGTAATTCTCATGCTATGTAGTTCACCCATTGAAAGTATACATTTCAATGATTTTTAGTGTATTCACAAAGAAGTTTAACTATCACCACAGTTGATTTTCAAACTTTTTCATCATCTCAAAAAAAATCTCATAGTCTTTAGCTATCACCTCCTATAACTTACCCACTCCAGTACTAAATAACCACTAATGTACTTTTTTGATCTATAAATTTGCCTATTCTGGACATTTCAAACAATGGAATCATGTATTATGTGGTCTTTTATGACTGATTCCTTTCACTTAGCATAATATCTTCAAGGTTCATTAATATGTACCATGTATTAGTACTTTGTTCTTCTTTCTGTTCAAATAATATTCCTTCATGTGAATATATCACATTTTTCAATCTATTAGCTAACTATGCTAAATCATATTTAGCAGAATTTTGGGTTGTTTCCAACTTTTTTATCCTATTCATAATGTTGCTATAATTATTTGTGTAATAGTTTATGTTGCGTCCAGCATGACATGAGCTGTGGGTAAACAAAAAGGGCAATGCAAAGTTAAGAAAGACAAGACAGTAGCCAAGAATAGATTATAAGCAGGGCCAAGGGTCCCCAGCCTCATGGTCTGGGCGCACCCAATCGGGCCAACGCATGGCTTTTATTAGTGGACAAATAAGAAGTTCAACTAATTTTTTCCAGGGTCTGTGAGTTACATGCCTGAAACTGCTTTTCCTGAAAGTCCCCTTTGTGCTCCAGCACTTACTGTGCCTTCATACACCAGTGCTTAACCCCAGGGGATGGAGTCATTGTTATTACAAAAATATCCATTAAGCAGGAATGGCCCATATTCCATCAGATCTCACTCTACTGAGACACTCCCTCAAGGAAGCTTTTACCTATATCATTCCATCGTATCTCAACCTGAACTGTAGTGGGAGGCAAGGCAGCCAGGGGGCAAGAAATTAACCTCAGAGGGGGTGAGGGGCTGTGCCTCACTTCTGTGGAGCCCAGGCTCTCTCCTGATGGCCCCTATGTGACTGTGCCTCTTAGGTTGTTCCTCCCTTGAGGAATCTTACCTGTCATTGACTAACTAGCCATCCTCTGAGGCCATACAGGGTGACGTGAGGTGTACAAGTGAGGGAGGGTTAGTTCTGTCTCCTAGGTATTCTATGCCCCCATGGCCTCCACTCTTAGCTCCTGCCGTAGGATGTCATGGGGAATGCGTTGGGGGTACAGACGGATCGGCAGCTATAAGGCAACAATTTAGACATACTTCATTTCTTTGGGGACTAGAGTTCTCTAGGAGTAAAATTGTTGTATTATATGGTTAACTCTTTTATTGTTTGAGAACTGCCAAATACTTGCAAAAGTGGCTGCATCATTTTACATTTCCACCAGCAATGAATGGCGGTTTTGATTGCTCCACGTCCTCACCAATACTAGTTATTATCTTACTGGTTCTCGTCACCCTGCATGTGTGACAAAGTATCTTACTGTGGATTTGATTTGTATTATACTTCCCTGATGACTAACGATTTTGAATATCTTTAAGTACTTTCTGGTAATTTGTTTATCTTCTTTGGAAAAATATCTACTTAGATCATTTGCATATATTTTAAAAATTAAATTACTTTTATTGCTACTGACACTCTCAAGTACCTGGCAAAAAAAAATCAAAGAAATAATATTTTAAATAAAAATTAAGATAAAATCAATTTTAAGCAAAATGTAAATTTAAACTTGGTGCGCAGCTGCACTTTATGCAAAACCTGGCTTTGCGTGACAGGCATAGGGCCACAAAGAAAGCTGATATTTGTTCGGTTTTCAAGAAAGTTGCACGCAACTTTGCCAATACATCATTTACTGATGTAGATCCAAAATCATCGATATTCTCTTCTCCTGATCCTGTCCTAGCTACATCATCAGAGCCTGATGATCTGATGCGATGTCTACCCAGTAAACTCTCCACCCCAACTATAACAGTTTTAAGTGTGTATGTGTGGGTTTCTAAGTTACTTGAATTTAAAAAATTATGTTAATGAAGTTCATTAAGTTGAAAAGTTTATTGACTGCCACTTAACTAAAATTGCACACTGCATTCACAAAGCTGTTTTTATAACAAAACTGTGTTACATTAAGTGAAGTTTGTCTTTGTCTTAATTTGTTTTTAATTACTATATTTCAATATTAATATAAGACAATACAAAGTTTATGGTATTGTATGTTATAGTATAGGGTATAATATTAGTTAGGCTTATTTTTAGTAACTCTCAAGCAATCAGAAACTACATGTATCTAGCATCTACTAATCTTTGTGGGTGCCAGTTAACTGGGTGTCTACTGTATTTTTTCCATCCTGTGGATTGTTTTTCCACTTTCTTGACAGTGTCCTTTGAAACACAAAAGTTTTTCGTTTTTTATTATTAAATGTATTGGGGTAACATTGGTTAGTAAAATTATATAGGTTTTAAGTGTACAATTCTATAATACATCATCTATGTGTTGCATTGTGTGCTCATCACCCGAAGTCAGTTCTTTTTCCATGACCAAATATTTGACTCCCCTCCCACCTCTACTACCCCCAG
Organism: Lyroderma lyra; assembly: GCA_004026885.1. Lineage (NCBI taxonomy): Eukaryota > Metazoa > Chordata > Mammalia > Chiroptera > Megadermatidae > Lyroderma > Lyroderma lyra. Next base: position 8,864 of record PVJL010016788.1, on the reverse strand, counting down.
ACCCCCTTACCCTCTGGTAACCCTTTACTGTTGTTCTCTCTGTCTATGAACTTTTGTTTCTTTGTTTATTTGTCTTATTCCTTTTTTACTTTCAGTTTTATATTCCACATATGAGTGAAGTCCTTTGGTTCTTGACATTTTCTGATGTTCTACTTAGCATGATAATTTCAAAATTCATTCATGTTGTTGGAAATGGCAGTATTTTATCTTTTCTTATGGCCAAGTGATATTTTACTGTCAATATGTACTTCCTCTTTTTTATATAATTATTTATCAGAGGACACTTTGGTTGTTTCAATGTCTTGGCCACTATGTATAAATACTGCAATGAACATCAGGGTATGTATATCTTTGTGGAAAAAAGTTTTCAGATTTTTTTGGATAGATACCCAGAAGAAAGATTGTTGGGTCATGCGATAATCTTATTCTTAATTTTTTATACTGTTTTCTGTAATGGCTGTACCAATTTATATTCCCACCCAAAGTATATGAGAGTTCCTTTTTTACCCCCTTACCCTCTGCAAAACTTGTTATTACTGTATTTTACCATGTATATGTGTTACCATGTATAATGTGCACCCACATTTTTGGCCCAAACTTTCAGGGAAAGTAATCTTTTGTTTTAATTATTTAATTCAAATTTTTATACATTTATATTTAGATACTTATTTTTTGTATTTTAAAAGAATTTTAGCATTTATTTTTTAACATATTATGGTACAAAATATTTTATGTGACAAATAAATACAAAACACAAGAATATATACAAGGTACGGAATACTTTATGTATAAAAATTATTTTATATAAAAATGATTATCTTATTCTAAGGTGTTCTGTTTGCAGATATTATTGATTTCTAGAATTACACTTTTAACACATATGCATATATAAAAGAATTAAAAACATTTATATAGATATAGAATTAGGACTACCCTTATATAATGCCCATTCTTATTTTTCACAAACTTAACCAAAAAGGGTGCATTATACACAGCAAAATACAGTATTTGTCTTGTTGATGGCAGCCATTCTAACAGGTGTGAGGTGATACCTTATTGTGGTTTTGATTTGCATTTCTCTACTAGCTAGTGAATAAAGTTGGCCATTTTTTTCGTATATCTGTTGGCCATTTGTATGTCTTCTTGTGAGAGATGTTTACTTTGTTGTTGTTGTTGAGTCATATGAATATATTTTGGATATCAACCCCTTATCAGAAGTATTGTTACATAATATCTTCTATTTGGTTGGTTGCCTCTTTGTTTAGTTAAAAGGGTTTTTTGTTTTTGTTTTTTTTTTTTGTGCAGAAGTTTTTCAGTTTGATATAGTCCCATTAATTTATTTTTGCATTTATTTCTCTTGCATCGAAAACCATATTCAAAAATTCCCTCTAAACCCAAGGTCCCTAAATTTAGTACCCATGTTTTCTTCTATGCATTTTATTCTTTCAGGTCTTATGTTTTGGTATTTAATCTATTTTGAGTTAATTTTAGTATATGGTGACAAATTGCAGAATAGATTTATTCTTTTGTTTGTGGCTTTCCAATTTTTCCAGCACCATTTATGAAAAAGGCTTTCTTTTCTCCATTGCATGCTTTTCACCCCTTTGTCAAAAATTACCTGTTCATGTATATATGAGTTTATTCCTAGGTTTTTAATTCTATTTCATTGGTTTGTGTGTTTCTTTTTTTTTTTTTTTTGAGTTTTTTTGGCCAATATCATGCTGTTTTGATTTTTTCACTTTGTAGTATAAATGGAAGTCAGGGATGTCATTTCTCTAGACTTGTCTTTTTTCCCCTCCTTAGGATTTCTTTGACTATTCACTGTGTTTTGTGATTTTACACAAATCTGATATTTTTTAAACCTATTTCTTGAAAATCACCTCATTGGGGTTTTGATGGGGTTTGCATTAAACCTGTAATTACTTTGGTAATTTTAATTATATTTAATTAATTAATTACTATTTGTTGTTGCTGTTGCTCTTGCTTTTGGAGTTCTATCTAAAAATCCATTGCCCAATCCAAGGTCATGATGATTAACCTCTATGATTTCTTTTAGGATTTTCCTAATTTTAGCTCTTATGTTTTTGCCTTTGATTCACGTGATTTATTATCTTATATGGTATAAAGTAATGGTCCGACGTAATACTATATTGCTGTCATAACTATTGTTTTCCCATTGGAAGGTCATATAACTCTTGTCAAAATAGATTATGGATGCAATGATTAAAATTGTGTTCAAAATTCTATTTCATCTCTTTACATGTCTATTTTAATGCCAGTATCATACATAATATTCCTGGGAAAGCTTTAAAATTGGGAAGTGTGAGGCATCCCATTTTTTATTTTCAGTATTGTTTGGCTATTCTAGGTCTCTTTAAATTTTGTATGAATTTTGGAATCATCTTCTCAATTTCTACAAAGAAAGCAATTTAGAATTATTGCCATCTCAACAGTGTTAAGTCTTCAATCTGTGAACATGGGATGTTTTGTTTCATTTTTTAGATATTTAAAAGATCTTCAAAGTTTTATAATTTTCCGAGTATAAGTTTTGCACTATTTTGGTAAAATTTACTCTTATTTATTTATCTTTAATGGTATTGTAAATAAAATGCTTTTTAAATTCCATTCAGATTGTTTTTTGGAGGTTTATAAAAATACTTTTGGTATTTGTGTATTGATCCTATTTTCGGAAACCTTACTGAAGTCATCTCAGATTGTTTTAGTGAATGCGTTAGGATATAGTTTTAATTCTTTTTTAATCTGAATGTCTTTTAGTCCTTTTATTTTTTGTCCTTGGCTAAAACTTTCATCAGAATATTTAATAGAAAAAGTAAAAGCAGACATTCTTTGCTTGTTTCTAAATGTCTGGGGAAATATAATTTCTGCTCTGTTTTTTTTCTTCTTACATTTCCTTTATTATGTTAAGTAGTTTTCTTCTTCTAGTTATTGAAAATCTTTTTTATGATAAAAAGTTATTAAACTTTTATTAAATGGCCTTTCTGAATCTACTGAAGTGATAATATGGCCTTTGTTTTGCATTCTATTTATATGGTATATCATATTAATTGATTCATAGGTGTTAAAGCAATTTTTATCTTACTTACTCATGGTGTATAACATTTTTATATGCTACTAGATTTAATTTTCTAATATTTTGTTAAGAATTTTGCATTCGATCTCATAAGCAGTAGTGGTTTGTTGTTTTCTTTTCTTATGATTTGTTTATTTGTTTTCTTTATCAAGCTAATACTAGCCTAATCGAATTATGAAAAGGTTTTCTTCTGTCCTATTTTGAAAAGAATATTAAAAATTGCTATAAATTCTTCTTCATATGTTTCAAAGAATTCAATAGTGACACTATTTTGGCAGCTTTTTGCATGGAAAGGGTTAATATTTTTTATTTCTAATCAATCACTTTTAAAATAATTTTATTTAGATTGTTTTTTCTTAGTTTCAGTAATTAATGTCTTTTTAAGAATTTGTTTATTTCATTTAAATTATCTAAAATCTAAGCATACAACTATACAGAGTATTTCTTGACAGTTCTTTGTATTTCTGTAAGATCATTAGTAACATTCCAAGTTTCATTTCTCCTTCTATTTACTTGACTGTAATCTATTTTTTCTAAGTAAATATAGCTAACTATTAGTCAATTTATCCACTCTTTTCAAAAAAACCAGCTGTTTTTCTTTATTTTTTCTAGTCTCTATTTTATTTTTTTTTTGCCCTAATTTTTATTATTCCTCCCTCCTCCTTGTTTTAGGTTTAATTTGCTCTTCTTTTTCCCAGTGTCCTAGGTGGAATATTAAGTTACTAATTTGAAATCTATCTTCTGAAAAATTATAGCTATAATTTTTCTCTAAGCACTTATTTAGCTACATCTCATTAGATTTAGAAGGTTATATGAGGTCTGACATTAAGTTCATAAAGTTGCCTCCATGAACTACATTAGCAGCACTATACAAACAACTTAGTAAGGTTTCGTAACCTTGGTATATCTGTGTCTAACAGCTGTGTTAGTATCAATGTGTGGCTGTGACTGGCTGAATGCTGTCATTATTGTTGTTTGTTTTTGTGTGCCTTTGCGACAATGTTGGAGCTTGAATTAGAGCAATGAACAAACATTAAATTTCTCCCACATTACCAGCTGAAACTGGCAGGGGAGCTCGGGAAAACTGTGACATACAAGTGCAACAGCTTCTGCCTGCATTTAGAGGCATAGAATACCATTGCCTACCACATTCTCCTAAAGAAGAGGTGCACTGAGACCAAGGTAACTGGGTCAAAGAAAAAAAGGACACCTTCCAGGAAAATCTCCCAGTGTTAGAAGGCCAAATTACCAAGAGAAAATATTCTAAGACACTGCAGTGACACCAACTGGAAAGTGAAAGAAAGACCTGTTAGTATCTGCCAAGGAAAAAGTTCTTATGCCCAGAAAACCAAGCACTCCATTAACAATGAGTACCCTAGGAACAAAGATGTTCAGAAAGAAAATGAAAAATCTCCAGAAAAGGAACTTAAAGAAATGAAAATATGTGATCTGAAAAACACAGGATTCAAGACCGCAGTTCTGAAAACACTCAGAGAGATCAAAGAGAATTGGCAGAGTGTGCATAGGCAGCAAAGTGATCTCAGAAAGGTTTCTGTGAACAAAAGTAAAACTTTAACAAAGCAATTAAAATTATTAAAAAATATAAATTTTAGAGATAAACAACACAATAACAAAATGAAAAGTGAAATAGCTAGCATAAGAAGAAGACCCACCAAATGGAGATAAGAATTAGTGATATTGAAGATAAAAATATGAAAATGTCACAGAAGGCAGAAGAGAGAGATTTGAGAGTCCAAAGAAATGAAAGAACTCTACAAGAATTATCTGACTCTACTAGAAAGAGTAAGATAAAAATAATGGGAGTCTCAGAAGAGGCAGAGCAGAATTTCATAAAGAGAGCTCTAACAAATAGTAGACAAAAATTTCCCAAACATATGGAAAAAACTGAAACTCCAAATTCAAGAATCTAGAACACTAACTACCTGATTTCTAGCAGAACTTCTCCAAGGCACATTATACTGAAGATGGCAAAGGTCAAAGACACAGAAATAATTCTCAAGGCAGCCAGAGAAAAGATAACCATAACCTATAGAGGAAAGCCCATCAGGCTGTCATCAGACTTCTCAGCAGAAACTTTAAAAGCCAGAAGGGAGTGAAATAAAATATAAAAGTATTAAAAGAGAGACATTACCAGCCAAGTATAATTTATCTAGCAAAGTTATGCTTTAGATATTAAGGAGGAATGAAGAACTTTTCAGATATACAAAATCTGAAGAACTTCTACAGCACAAGGTGGGCATTACAGGAAATACTGAAGGGGGCTTTTTGACCTGAAACGAAAAGTTAAAATAAATAAGGAAAAGTTGAGGTAACAAAAACATAAAGGGAAGAAAGTAAAGGTTTAAATTTCAAAAAGATGATAAGGATTTAAAAAACAAAGTGGAAGGGAACAGAATCATCCAATGCCATCAAACTAAAATAACAGACAGTGAGAAAAAGTAAAGAAGAAATTGAAACACTAAGCTACCAGAAAACAAAATATAAAATGACTATAGAAAATCTTCACATATTTATCATCTCCCTAAATGTAAATGGACTGAAGTCAGCAATAAAAAGGCACAAAGTAGCAGATTGGATTAAAAAACAATAGCTATCAATATGCTGTCTCCATGAGACACACTTCAGCCACAAGATAAATACAGGCTCAGAGTGCAATGGTGGAAAACAATACCCCAAGCAAATGGTATCAGAAAAGCAAGAGTAACCATACTTATATCTGACAAAACAGATTTCAAAAAGGGTAATAAGAGACAAAAATGGACATTTTGTAATTGATAAAGGGACCAAAACAACAAGAAAACATGACACATTAATATATGATCAGCAAGCACCAAAATTCACAAAGCAACTACTAACAGATCTAAAAGGAAAAACTGACAAAACCACAATTATTGTAAGGGACTTAAACACTCCCTTGACAGCCATGGACAGATCATCCAAATAGAAAATAAATAAGAAAATATAATCTTTAAATGATACATTACAGCAATTGGACATAATTGACATTTACAGGACATTGTATCCTACAAAATAATACTATACAATCTTCTGTAGTGCACAACAAAAGGATACACCACATGCTAAGTAACAAACCTAGCTTCAGCAAATTCAAGAAGATTGAAATTATACCACATGTATACTAACACAAAGTTTTGAAATTAAAGATCAACTTTTTTTAAAAAAGGAGAACATACCACACATAGGTGGGTTAAACATTATTAAAAATAACTGTATCAAAAAAATTTTTAAATATATTAAAAATACACAGAAAATAATGATAATGAAAACACAATGTATCAAAATTATTGGGACACAGCAAAAGCATTAATAAGAGAGAAAATTATATTATTATAGGACTACCTTAAGAAACAAACAAACAAAAAATCACAAGTAAACAATTTAACATTGCATTTTAAAGAACTAGGAAGAAGAAAAGAAAAGAAAAAAAAGTCCAAAGTCAATAGAAGGAAGGAAATAATAAAAATTAGAGCAGAACTAAATGACATAAAAAACAAAAATTATAGAAAAAATTAATGCAACAAAATGCTGGTTACCTTAGTCCATAAAGATGTATGTACTGCAATGTTCATAGCAGCACTATTCACGGTGGCCAAGTCATGAAAACAGCTGAAGTGTCATTTGCCAGACAACTGGATAAAGAGGCTGTGGTACACATACACAATGGAATAATATGAAATAGGGCCATTTATGACAACATGGATGGACCTGGAGTCCATTATGCAAAGCAAACTAAGCCAGTTAGAAAAAAAAACAAAACAAGAACCATATAATTTCACTCATATGTGGAACACAAAGCTGAAAGCAACAACGAAACTCATGGACATAATGAATAGTTTTGTGGGTAGTGGTTACCTGAGGTTATTGGGGGTGGGAGAAAAGGGACAAGGTCTCAAATATATGGTGATGGATGAAAACTGACTCTGGGTGATGAACACATCACAAAACACAGAGATGATGTATTATAGAATTGTACACCAGGAATCTACATAATTTTTACTAACCAATGTCATCCCAATAAATTCAACAATAAAAAAGAGCTGGTTATTCAAAATATGTAAATAAAATTGACAACTCCCTGACTAGGCTTACCAAGGGAAATAGAGAAAAGACACAAATAACCAAATCAGAAATGAAAAAGGAAAAATTACAACTGATACCACAGAAATGCAAAGGATCATATGAGATTACTATGACGGGCTATATACCATCAAATTTAACAACCTAAAAGAAATGGACAAGTTTCTAGAAACATATAGTCTACCTACACTGAACCAAAAGGAACTAGATAATCTAAATAGAGCAATAAACAGTAAGGACTATGAAACAACCATCAAAAACCTACCCAAAAGCAAAAGCCCAGGAACAGATGGTCTCACAAACAAGTTTTATCAAGTATTCAAAAAGTAATTATCGGGAGTTCCCTGATGGTGTAGTGGCTTAAGGCTTCGGCGCTGGCGCTGTCAATGCTGCGGCCTGGGTTTGATTCCCGGCCAGGGAGCTACCCACGTACCAAAAAGCCAAAAAAAAAAAAAAAAGTAATTATCACCTATCCTCCTCAAACTATTCCAAAAAATTGAGGGAGATGCAATACTTTCCAACTCATTCTACCAGGCAAACATTACCCTAATACCAAATCCTGGTAAAGGTAACACACAAAAAGAAAACTACAGGCAAATATTGCTGATGAATACAAATGCAAAAATCCTAATCAAAATACTAGAAATTGGAATACAGCAATGAATTAAAATGATTATACACCATGATCATGTTAGATTTGTCCCAGTAGCACAAAAATGGTTCAATATACACAAATAGATCAATTTTCTATACCACATAAACAAAATGAAAGATAAAAACCATATGATTATATCAATTGATACAAAAAACTTTGACAAGATACAACCTCCATTTATAATCAATACACTTAATAAAATGGTATGGAAGGAAAGTACTTCAGCATAATAAAGGTCAAATATGACAAACACTCAGCTAATACCATACTGAATGGAGAAAAACTGACCACTGCTATTCAAAATGTACTGGAAATTCTAGCCAGTGCAATCAGGCAAAAGAAAGAAATAAAAGGTATCCAAATTGGGAAAGAAGAAGTTAAAACTGTCTCTTTTTGAAGATGACATGATCCTTTATATAGAAAATCCTAAAGACACCACCAGAAAGCTATTAGAAATAATAAACAAATACAGTAAGGTTGCAGGATACAATATCAATGTACAAAAACTCAATTTTATATACTAACAACAAAACTTCAGAAAAAGAAATGAGAAAAAAACAAAACAACAGAAACTGCAACAAAAAGAGTAAAATACCTGAGAGTAAACTTAACAAAGAACGTGAAGGACTTATACACTGAAAACTATATGACATTACAGAAAAAAACTTGAAGGGGACACAAAAAATGGAAACGTATTCCATGTTCATGGATGTGCATACTCAACATAGTTAAAATGGCCATATTACCTAAAGCAACATAGAGACTTAATGGAATTCCCATCAAAATCCCACAGACATTCTTTCAATAGATTAAAAAAAATCATCAGATTCCTATGCAACCACAAAAGACCCAGAATCACCAAAGCAAATCTATGTAAAAGAAAATAAATAAAGATGCAGGCATCATGTTCTCTAATTTCAATTTATACTACAAAGCATCAATAATCAAAACACCCTGGTATTGGCAGTGAAACAGACCAAGAGACCAATAGAACAGAAT
>PVJL010016787.1:0-20013 GCA_004026885.1 Lyroderma lyra | reverse complement strand
CCCTCCCCTTTCTCCCCTCCCTAACCCACTCGTCCCCAAATAAACATTAAACTATCGATTGTGTCCATGGGTTATTTGTTTGTTCATTTCTTTTTTTCTTTGCTTTCAGTTTTATATTCCGCATATGAGTGAAATCATGCAGTTCTTTGTTTTTTCTGTCTGGCTTATTTCACTTAGCATGATGATCTCCAGGTTCACCATTTTGTTGCAAATGGCAATATTTCATCTTTTCTTACAGCTGAGTAATATTCCATTGTGTATATGTACCACAGCTTCTTTATCCAGTCATCTGTCGCAGGGACCTTTGGTTGTTTCCATGTTTTGGCCACTGTGAACAGTGCTGAATGAACATTGGGGTACATAAGTCTTTGCGGACAAAGGTTTTCAAGTTCTTTGGGTAGATCCCCAGAAGGGGGATTGCTGGGTCAAATGGTAGCTCCATTCCCAATTTTCTGAGGAACCTCCACACTGCCTTCCACAGTGGTTGTACCAGTTTGTACTCCCACCAGCACTGTACCAGAGTTCCTTTTTCTCCACATCCTCTCCAGCACTAGTTATTCCTTGTCTTGTTGATAATAGCCATTCTCACAGGTGTGAGGTGGTATCTCATTTTTTATTTTAAAGAAGTCATTCTAATATTCTTTGTATGACTGATTTGGTGGTAATGAACTCCTTTAAACTTTTTCTTATCTGGGTAGCTCTTGATCTCCTTTGACTAAATGATAGCTTTGCTGGTGGAATAATCTTGGTTGTAGGTTCTTGCTTTTCATCACTTTGAATATTTCATGCCAATCCTTTCTGGCTGCAAAGTTTTTGTTGAGAAATCAGTTCATAGTTTTATGGGAGCTCTCTTGTAGGTACTCCTTTCTCTTGCTGCTTTTAACATTCTCTCTTTGTCTTTGACCTTTGCCATTTTAATCATGATTATCTTGGTATGGGCTTCTTTGGGTTGTTGTTCTTGTTTGGGACTCTCTGAACTTCCTGGGCTTGAATATTCATTTCATCTGCCAGGTTAGAGAAGTTTCCCATCATCATTTCTTTAAATAGGTTTTCAATTCCTTGCTCTTTCCTCCTTCTGGTATCCCTCCCTTATAATGTGAATGTTGCTATACTTGATGTTGTCCCAGAAGCTCTTTAAACTGTCCTCACCTTTTTTAATTCTTTTTGCTGTCTGGTTGGGTGTTTTCTGCTACCTTATCTTCTAAATTGTTGATTTGATGCTATGCTTCATCTAACCTACTATTGATTTTCTCTAATGTCTTCATTTTAGTTATTGCATTCTTTATTTCTGATTGGTTCTTTTTATGCTTTCTGTTTTCATTTTTGTTTCCTATCTCTTTGTTGAAATTCTCCCTGAGATTATTAAGCATCCTTATAACCAGTGTTTTGAACCTTGCATCTGGTAGATTGTTTGTCTACATTTTGTTTAGTTCTTTTTCTAAATCATTGTTCAAGTCTTTTATTTGGGACATCTTTCTTTGTCTCCCCATTTTGGCTGCCTCCATGTATTTGTTTCTATGTTTTCTGTTCTTAGTAGAGTGGCTTTATGTAGTAGGTATTTTGGGGGACCCAGTGGAGCAGTCTCCCTGGTTACCAGAGCTGGGAGCTCCAGTTGTGTCTCTGGTGTGGGTTATATGTGTCCTCCTGTTGTAGTTGAGCCTTGGTTGTTGTTTCCACATCACTGGGAGGAATTGACCCTTGGGCTGATTATTTGTGAAGGCTGGCCATTACTACAGTGGAGGAGTTGTGGTACATGGGCTTACCTTACAGAACAGGAGTCTCTTTAGCAGGCCTCTGGTGACCGTCTAGTCTGCCCCTTGAGTGTATTGCCCTTGGAGGCCACAGAGTGATGCTCTGGCTTGGTCTGAAGCTGGCCACTGGGCATGCCAGCCTCACAGTCTTCGGGGAGGAAACCCACTGGAGGCCAAGTTCAGCTGCAACCTATGCCTTGCCCGGAGCCACCTGGCATAAGCCACAAAGCTATCCACAGATGGCTGCCACCCAGCTGTGCTTGGCGGTCTATTAAGAGACCAAACCATGAACTGAGGCTGGTTGTCACTAGTGCTGGGCTTAGGGATGCTCAATTAGAGGTATGGGACATGCTGGAGCCAGATGCTACTTGTTTGGGTTTTGTGAAACTTTGAGAGATTTTAGGAAAGTCTGTATCATGAGCCAGGGCAATCAGTTTGCCCTGAAAAGCCACTGTAAGAGGCTTGACTGTGCCTGAAAGGTGGGGCAGGGTCTCAGAATCACCAGGGTGGGAGAAGGCATGGTGTTAGTCAGGTTTATGGAAATCCAGATATATTGCCTTTGTATTTAAAGTTATCTGTGTTCACAGAAAAGCTGAGTCACACTTTGATTTTGAAGCAAATGTGGGTTCTAATGGAGAGGCAGTGAGATGGTAGGCTGGGATGTGCTGACCATCATTGGGTAGTTCAGAGAATTTCTGAATCAAACTGAAGTGCTGCAGCCACAACCAGAAAGGAAGAACTGATCTCATGGGATCTCAGATCTACAGGGCCTGCAAGTGAGTCTTGAAAGAAGACACACCTGGGTGCCCCCATACCAAAGGCCCCTCCTTCCAGACTCCTCTGTAAGGACTTTGGCTTACACCATGTAGCACACAATACCCAGTGCTGTGGCTTAACCTTCCACAGAGAGAGTCACAGCATTGCGGTGCCCATCAAGGTGTGTATGTGTGTGTGTGTGTGTGTGTGTGTGTGTGTGTGTGTGTGTTTATGTGGAGCCCTCTCTGGTCCAAATGCTATGCACTGGAGGGACACCCAAAACCACAGGGAGTCAATATCACTTGCTTTTAACACACTTTTCAATGCTTTATTTTTGCATAAACATTAGGTGAAGTGCAAAACTGCATCATAAGCAAAGATTTCATTTTATGTCAAATTTCTTAGCAACATTAATGTTGTATCCAATAAATAAATAAATGTACAAAAAAGAGCAGTCATTTACAAGAAAAATTATCTGTGGTCTAAATTTTCTCAATTATTTTGTCTGTACTATTGTGCCTATACAGATAAAGTGAAGTGAACAGATGATTGGTTCATTTGTGGATGTCTGTAACCGTTTCTTTTCTCTCAAAGGATTGAAGCAATTCTTACAAAACATCTAAGTATTGAAGACATTATTGTTTTAATAGTCTAAATTAGTATTTATATACCTTTATATGATCATATGTGAGGGCTGTCCAGAAAATAATCAAGCCGTAAATGCCTCTATTTTTCATATTACATGGCTGGATACTTTTCTTACAGCCCTTATATTTTAGGCTTCTATGTTTTACTTATATACTTTATGTTTATTACTTTATTTACTTATATAAGTATATGTATTTATATATTTTAAGCTAATATTTTATTTATATACTTATTTCATTTACTTTACATTTATTATTTTACTTTATTATTATTTTTTGGGGGGTGGGTGGGTTTAAGGGAACCCAGACAAAGAGGGGAACCAGATGGTTGGGGAGGGGGTAGCCTAAAGGGACAAAAAGTCAGCAGTGGGGGGCCAGAGCAAAAGGCAAATAGATGGGGGTGTCAGGGGAAGAAGCGAGGCCCCAGGGTGATGAGAGGGCACAATGGAAAGACAGGGGAGGGTTGAGGCCACTGACTGTCCATCATTGTATTTTACTTTATATTCAGATACTTTACTTATATATAATATGGAGTCTGGATTAGTACTTACATTATTTTTACTTTGTATAGGCTGTGCCTATATGAATTTTGTTATCCTTTTGACATCAATTTATTAATATTTTCCCTTGGAAATATAGGTCAATTAATTGATTGCAAAAAAAAGTCTATTAATTTTAGTGCTAGAAGAGTTGAAATGAGCAAAGTGAGCTGATCATTCAACTAAGAACTCATAAGTCAGTCTTCAGTCTTTGCAGCGGCTGGAGAAACAGGAATTGACCTAAGGGATTCCATTAATGGTCGCCAGAGAGGCACCTCTATAGACTCAGCTCTGCCAATAGGACCAAATGCAGAATGGAGAGTTTCTCTATGTCCAGTTTTCTGGAACACTGGAATACATGATATAAATTATTCTTTTGTGAACCTGCCATTTTCTCTCTTGAAGTTTTCTTTTTGTGTGTGTATATATTTTGGTAGGAGGAATAGGTCTTCTAGCTTGCCACCACCTGGCTAAGCTTTATGATCTTTATAGTCCGAATCTACCACTGTCATTTTAAATATGGTTAAAGTTAAGATTAGTTTTATAACTCATCTTAATATGGAAATAATTCATTATTTGAATTTTTCTCACTATGTACATGTAAACATTTGAAAAGGTCTAAGAAGTGTTTTCAACAATATGGTACACATTAAGAATTCTTGTTTTATTACTAATATTTTATTACAGGTAAAAAAATATGTATCACTGGCAGTAACACCCTTTGGAGAGATGAGTTGATTAAAAAAAGTGAACCACAAAATAAAATTTATCCATGTCATACTCAGAGCCAATGAGGTAACTGACTAGAAACTTCCCCAGGTTCGTATCCTTTCCAGCAGTTCAGAGGAACTCTATCAGATCTGCTCGGAAGAGCAATAAAGAAACTCGGTGGCAAAACACAAAACAAATAATTGCTCATCCTGTGTGAAATGCCTTCCATCCGCTTTGGGAAACCTCCTTGTGGCAGGAAGAAGCCAGGCAGCATGGAATAAAAGGGTAAGTGGTTTCTGCCAGGCAGGTAACCAAGAGCCAGCTGGCTACCAGGGACTCATGGCAGAGACCCAGATATGAATGGCAAAAGCCAAAGGAAAAACAAGGATTGCACCAGCTTCAGAACAAGTACTTAATGGCCTCACTGAGGAGGCTGTGGTGGAATTCAGCACATAAATAAAGGTAAATAAACTTAAAAACAGGCTTTATAGGCCCCGTATAGTGTGTTAGCTGTCATGGGGCTTCCGCTGGTGAGCAAGGATGCGTCACTGTGGGTGGTTATGGCTCTTGGAAAAGTGCAGGGCTGAGCTAGCTTAGCTGAGGTGGTGCAGGTAAGTTGCTAGACTCTTATGTGGAGGTTGAGCTCTTTTTATGATCCATTTGCAAACTGTGTCAGACTGTGCCCTCTGTATGTATGCCCATCACATTCATCTTCATTCTGAATTTGACTTAATCAATCTGTATCATGTGTTGATGCTTAGTAATTGTATAGCATACCTTCTGTGGAATGATTCATGAAGTCTGATTCACTCAGCTATCACATACTATATAGCTGAGATTCACCTTTGAATATTTGTTATGTCATTTTCTCTTCTTTTTTAGGTTTAAAATTAAAATATTTTGAAAAAAATGACATGGATTCCATATGAGAAGAAAGCTTTTTGACAAGTTTGCAGGAAGTGAAAGTATTCCAGGCAAATTTTTCTTTAGAGTTTTTGTCATATAAATCTTTATTTAGGTTTAGTTTAGATTCAAGATTACAGTAAAGAATCATAATTATTCTTGTTTTTCTTCTCTGTGTTTTTTGAATTTAAGAAACAATAATCCACAAGTTTCTCCTCTCCTCTGCCCACAATCTAAACAAAATTTAAACACCCATCACAATTTTGTTTCATCTTTAGAGGGCCTTTACTCAAAGGAGCCGAAGAACTTGGACTCCTCTACTTCTTTCCCTGGAATACATTTGGCTTTGTTCTTTGCAACATAGGCAATTGCTGTTAAAGAGACTTCAGTTTAAAGTGTAATTAATAGTTTGGCATTTCCCAAGGGCTTTCCTGGGGACCCTTTCTGTATCTGTTTCATATTACAGAGCTCCCTTGCTAAATATTTCCAGATCATATAGATTTAGATAAGACAAGTTCCAGAACTTAGAGTATTTTTTATTTTGACATTTACAGTATTTATTAGTGTAATGAAAATAATACTTTGACAAGTCCCCAAGTAATAAATGGCAATATTCTCAACCCCTGAGTAGTTTAGAGTAACTTTCAGTGGTTAGTGACCACCTGATGTCCAACTGTTCTCCTTTCAGAGGTGTTAGCAAGTTTGAAATGCCTCACGATTGGCCCTTTTAGACTGCTTTCCCATGATGGTTATTGTATTCCTCCCCTCCCCTGCCCTCCCAGTGTCTCTGGGTGGTCAGTGGTCCTGACATATCTTGTGAGAATTAAAGAATTAGGGGAGGATGAACTATGGCTCTGGTCAAATCACATTCTTTGTGCCTGGGCTGAGCATGGGGCATGGTGGCAGTCATGGTATTGGGGGAGCACCCATTACCCCCAACCCAAGTGTGTTAACTTAAGGGCACTATAGGTCAGCATGAGTATCAGGAGACATAACTGAACCATAATTTCAATCTGGGAACTAATTATGGTTCACATGGATGTTTTCTGGAGCAGACTTCAGAGGTGAGTTGGTGGGATTTATTTATTCACCCTTTCTCTCTTCTCTACAGATCTTTGCCTTTCACATGAAATTTACCTCATTTTGCCTCAGAACATAGCAATGTGTTATGCTCTACTAGGAATATATGTATCTATGCTCTATTGGGTTTAGGCCTGGGAAGGAACTGTATTTTTTCTCATTGCTTAATCTCCCTGGGTCTTAGTATAGTGCTGTCCATAAATATTTCCCAAATTGCACTGAATGTCTAAATCTTATAGAACTTTGTACTTCTTGTGGTAGTTAAATAATGCTAGTTGCTTGTATCACATGAACCACAAAATTTCAGTGGCTTTACCCAAGAAAAGTTTATTTATCATTCACGTAACAGTTCAGAATGAATGTGCCTGCTCAATGGTGGCTTCTTCCATATGGTGATTCAAGAACTTAGGCTCCTTCTGTCTTAGGGTTCTGCCTCCTCTAGGTCCTCAGAATTCAACCAGAAATATGGGAAGAGAGTGTGGAAAAGAGACACCTGTGTATTAATTGCTTTTCCTGGAAGTGACATATATAACTTTCACTCATATTCTACTGGGGAGAACTAGTCACGTAATCTCACTGATGTGTGAGGGCACCTGGGAGAAGTCCCTGGTAGGCTGCTGCTTCTCAGTGGAGACGGGGGATCTATAGGAGAAGAAGCACGCGTTTTTGGAGGCCAGCTGTCTGTACTATCTTTGTCATCAGGTGAATCCTAAAGAATGACAGGATCATTCAAAATTATATCTGAGGGGATTTTAGAGCAATTGTAACCTCTCTCTCCCTTTTACAGAAGACATGGACCTAAAGAGGTAAAGAGGATGTTCCAAATCCATCCAGCTAGTCAGTGGCAGAGTTGGGACTACAACCTGGGTCTTTTAACTGCCAGTTATTTCTACAGCACTATGTCCAATCAAGGTGCTTGTGATTTTTACACTGCTTAGGTATAGTTATGCATCAGGTGCTTGGGAGCAGTGTATCGGAAGTGTTTTTGTGGAAAGTCAGAGTTGTGTTAGGTTTCCTTTTGGTGTCTGTAATTCAGCTCCAGCTTTACCCTTCTAGTCATTCACCTTTGACTTATACAAGTTCCCTCTCATTATGATAACTTGGAATAGTACTAAATTGGCCAGGTTTGGAGGTGAGTGAGAAATGGTCTAGGTCAAAGGTGTGACCAAAGTGACTGATGTCACTGGTGGAGTGGCTTCAGTACTGTAGGGTAAGGAAGGCAAGGTACTATTTGAAAGAATGTATGTCTAAAACCTCCTAGTGGTTAACTGAGTCTCCTCTAGATTTTTTAAAAAGGTTTCCCAGAAGGTTCTTGTTAAAATAAGATAGAGATTATTGGGGTAATATACAAGCCTCCAAACATCGCTTTACTGATTGGTTTGTCAGCATTCTCATCAGTAATGAGAAGGGTCTTGAGGAGATAAGAGAGGAGACAGAGAAGTTTTGAAAGAGAAGAAGAGGATGGGATACGTTTGGGAGGGCAGACTGGAGTAGAGTGCTATATTAGTAGTAAAGGGATAACGTTTATTTGCATGAGGGCACTGGGTAACTGGAAGATGATATGGGGAAGAGGGCATAAGCTGGGAAGGTGGGGGAGCATCATTCTCTCCCCTTCTTTACAATATCGCTGGGCTGACCATCATCATCACAGCAGTGTCTTGGCTTCTAGACCCGTCTCTATAGTCAATCCTTGAATACTATTGGGGCTACCACTCCACATAACCATTCTGGGCTTCAGTTTTTCCACCTAGAAAATAGGAGGGAGGGTGTGCTAGACTATTATTTTTCTAACCATGTTCTCTGGGCTCTTGGGGATTTGTGGATGTCCTTCAAGTGTATCATTGCAGGGATGACTGCAAGAAGCAAATAAGTGGATTCTGCTGGGCCCCACTACCCTGCTCCAATTCTGCACTATCTGATTTGGATTAAATTTCTGCAGAAGCTTTTTATTTGAAATACAGGTTCTGTGTCTGAAAGAAAATTTGGGAAAGTAGTCAGCTTAGATAATTTCTCAGGTTTCTCTTAGTTTTGACATATTGTGAATCTGTGATCAGTATCCAAAATCTTTGTGTCGGGAGCTATGTATGGATGAAATCATAAGCTCCATGTTCCTTGTCTTCAGGAGGCTGTGACTAAAGCCTGACAGACAACTAGTTGGGATTTGGACAACTAGTGCAAGGGACACACTATCAAATGCCCAAGAAAGATTCATTTATTGAAGTCTGTTGAGTGTCTGGCTCTGTTCTAGGCATTTTGCATTGTTGAATATTTAAATCCACCAACAATTTTATTAGATAGATACTGTTATTATTATTACCAATTTAAAAATAAAGAAAAAAGGCTTATAGAGATAAAGCAAGCAGCTTGAAAGAACAGGGCTAGGATTCAAAATCAGCTCTGACTCCAGAGCTCATACTCTTCTTGGTTTCTGTTCTCTGATCCAGGCATTCCCTCTCATGGCTCTTGGCTCTTTTGCAAATTTCTTCTACCCTGTTGGTCCCTATGTGGCTCTTCCACAGTGAGGAAACTTTCCCTCCTGAGTAGGTATAACAGCCCCGTGGCTATCGAGGTGACTTAAGTTCTTGCCTGGGCTGCAAATCTCTCATTGTGGTACATTTAAACAATGAAATATCACTCATCTATAAAAAAGATAAAATACTGACATTTGTGGACAAAAATGGATGGACCTTGAGATCCTCATGCTAAGCGAAATAAGCCAGAGAGAAAAAACAAAGAACTATATGACTTCACTCATATGTGGAATATAAAACTGAAAATGACAAAGAAACAAACAAACAAACAAAACTCATGGACACAGTCAATAATTTAGTGGTTAACTGGGGGAAAGTGGGGAGAGATTGGGAAGAGAGGGAGAGGGTGGAAGAGGAGGGAGGGGAAGCCAGATACATAGTAATGGAAAGAGAACTCACACTGGGTGATGAACATATAATGTAACACATAGACGATGCACTGTAGAATTGTACACCTGAAACCTATGCAATTGTTGCTAATCAATGTCACCCCAATAAGTCTAACAATAATAAAAAACAATACTGGCCCAAGACAGTCCACTTGGTGGATTACCCATTGCTTACAAGTTCATCAAGGTTGCAGAGTTCTTGAATGACAAATGACATAGTTTACATGGCATAAAGCAAGAAGCTGAGCTGCCCGAAGAATACCACCCTGATTATGCCACTGTAAATTGTGATAAGATTCTGGTTGTAGGCAATACAAAAACACTTAGAAATAAAACAGAACAAAACAAAGCCTTTAAGTCTAAAAACAACCGTGTGTTAAGAGGTATCTTGATTTTTCTCACTTTCAATCTCCCTAGCCTTTTGCATTGTGTTTTTAACTGCTTTGTCAACCTTAGTCCTATTAGTAAATGGCAACCAACTTGCAAACTAATTGTCCAGAAGCAAAATGAAGTCAAAGATGGGCTTGTAATCAACCCTGCCTCAGCTCACTTCCATGTCTGTATAAATTTTAAGGCTTAGCCCATCTCCTTTATGCTGGTTCTTTGACTAGCATAACCTGGTGATGAATTCCAGATGTTGAACTATGGAGTGCTTCAGGGGCCTATATGATGTAGCTCTGAGTGAATAAATATATTTTTTTCCTTGCAATTAGAAGACCGAACAGTAGGGCATGTGCACCTAGGCATGCAAAATGGTATTTATATTTTTGATCAGGTGAAATGTACCTGGGGACTGTAAATATCACAGATTGGTATGTGATTGACCCTTAAGAGTCTGAGTGGCTCAAAAAACCAACTCTAGACTTGCTCTTTTTCCTTTTTCCCATCTATTTTTCAATTCTTTCCTTCCCTTCCTACTCCTTTCTGCCCTCTCTACTCTCACTCCCTCCTGTTTTTCCCTTACTTGCTTCTTAAATATCCCTTTGAAAGCAAACACCTTAGTGGATTATTCTTTCTGTTATCAGCAATGAACTTAGGCCACCAGGGTGATGTGGGGATTATCTTCATACTTAGAAGAGAACTTGAACTATTCGAGTTTATTAAAAGTTTCAGTAGGGGTCACTATATAAATTCCTATACAAGTCTGGAGCCTACACCTTGGAGAACATAGGCTTTCCTTAATAATGCTTTTCTGGTGACTATTTTTTAGAGGTGGTTGTGATGGGAGGATTTTCCCATGGCTGCTTGTTTCTGAGAGTAGGGGGCTCCACAAGAGGGTACTCCCAGCCTCCTGCCCCACTGGTTGGAGAGCTTTAGAGAAGGAACAGGGCAGAGTGGCCTGGCCAGGTGAGCCTTCTTACTGGCAAGTGTTGGATATATCTATTAGCTTGCTTGTGGTGATGGTATCAGGGGTGTTTGCATATATTCAAACTCATCAAATTGTACACATTAACTATATACAGTTCTCTGTGGAAGAAACAGCTGTAATAAAGGAGAGAATTTTTGGAAAAAAGTTTACCAAATGGCATGGTCATCCTTGCCTCTTTGTTTACAATTTTCAACCTCACGACTCATTTCTTTGATTTTTTTTCTTAGCTCCTAGAAGCTAGATTTTTTGATAACTCCATTTCATTCATTTGTTCATTCATCAATCAGAAACCTTCAGTACTGTGCTCAGTAAATACATTGGGAAAGACAAATAATACATGGGTGGGCCTAAGTATTCTAGAAGGGGAATGTCATATGTACTATGGGAGAGAGAAGGAAGAGACAGAATATGTGAATAGGAGAATTATGGACCATGAATATGACTTAGCCAGGTGAAGTGGGTGGAGGAGGAGGAAATACCAAGCATTGCGAACTGCATGGGAAAAAGCATTATAGGAAGAAACGGCATCCATAACAGGTGAAGTGAGGGAACCATAATTAGTTGAGCAGGGTTGGAATTGAATACTATGAGGTGTTAGTAGAGGAGATGAGCACTTTGACATTCTCTACTTAACCCCATTGTAGCTTTATAACACCAATTATACCTTCTTATTTACTTACATAGCTTCCCCACCAGAAAGCAAGTCTTTTGGGGGCAGACATTGTGTCTCTTTTTAGCATTGTGTAAACCTAGTATCAACACAGTCCATAGCACTTAGTAGGGAAACTCAGTCACTACTTATTAAATGCCTGGATGAAGGAGAGAGGTGAGCACAGCACGTAGCTGGTGCTGTTACCAGATGATTTCCACAACAGGCCAGTCAATACCTTAACCACTTTCACTCAATCTTGGAAGTCAGTCACCCTCTCAGACTCAGACCCAGCATGCTTTCCTGCCCGCTGCTGCCTTTGTCTCATTGGTTGCTTCCTGGGCCACCCTACTGCCTTCCCTAGGGTTATCTTGTTTTGTTGATTTGGTTCCTGCAAGAATTCTTCAACTTTCAAGAGGAGGTCTCTGTCTGATCAAAGCTTCCTTCCCTCTGTAATCACCCTCCCTGGAGTCCACCTGAGCTATGACAACACCTAGAGGTGGCTTAAAACAATAAACGTTATTGCATGTGTGGGGAAAATGGAGTAAGTCAGGCTCTCTTGATATGCATCCTCCATAATGACGCAAAACCTGTTATGTAACCATGACTTGCACTTTCTCCAGTGGCAGCCATTTTGTTGTTTATGCGCCTCCTGAGCTCGCTCCTTGGTTGCCTGCCACTTTTGTTCTGCTGCCTATATAAGGGAGGGGATGCTTCAGGAGAGATTGTTTTGCACTAACTCTCAGATGCCCCTTTGTTGCTGCTCCGCTTCTGGATTAAAGGCTATGTTGAAGTTGCCTGCAGCTCCTTGATTCTTCTTTGGTCATCCTGGACCCAGTATGAACCTCCCTGGCCTTGGTCATATGCAATACACTTGGCATCACAAACAGGATCCGGAGCAGATGGGTATGGAGCATACAGCACCCCCAGGTGGTGAGAATGAGGAGTGGCCTGTCACGAGTATATGGTACTCTGTGGCATATCTCCTCTTCACCTGGGCACCTCCTCAGGGATGGCCTGAGATGAATGGGAAGCCCATGTAGAGAAGGCTCTTTAGGCGCTGGGAGAGACTTTCGACGAGGTGAATGCTCACACAGTGGCTGGGGCCATGGGGTGGCTCTTTCTTATAGCCGTGCAGGCAGAGTTGGAGGTGACTCAAGAAGTGGCACGAGTTCAGGTGCTCCAGACCAAGCTGGACCTGATGAAGGCATACATGCAGGCTGTGGACAAAACCAAGCAGCTATTGGATGAACACCAGTGCTTGCAGTCAGGGTCAAAGAGTGGGTGTCCCCCATTGTTATGTCAGACTCCTTGGGGGAGGAAGGGGAATCCAGAACTGCAGTTCCTTGTTCTCCCTGTAGTGACACAGAAAATGAAATCCCAGTGGCCCATGACATAGGGGAGCCACCCTGTAGATGCTCCCTGGTAACTGAATTCACTACATACCACCTGTATACTCAGGCAGAGTTGGAAGAGTTGGGTTAAGCAATTCCAGCAGAAGGCTGGAACCTGGGAATAGATGGTATAATGTGTACAGAACAAGAAATGGAAAAGTTAGCCTCTGTGACCATGCACCCATGATGGCAACAGTGATTGCAGGGCAGTTCCAGGTATGGGCAAGTCACCCACGCTGTTGGATTGGTTCATGGTGGCTGTCCAAACAGTGTGGACCCAAGCAGGAGATATTCCCAGGATGGTAAGTAAGTGGCAGTCCTATACAGAGTTGGTGCAGATGTTGTAGGAGCTGTGTATGCAGAACACGATGTTCAATACAAATACCTGAGGTCCAGATGATTACATATTTATGGCAGGTATGAGGGATAATGTGTTGCAAAGTGCTCCCTCTTCCTTTTTTGGATTGCTTGTGATGATCCTGGCACCTTGTGTGGGCTGCCCCATGAATGAGGTCATGACAATGGTGGTGAGTTTGAGGGAAGCCAAAACAAGGTGCACACAAAAGGGTGTTCATGTGGTGGCCAGGGGTCGATAGAGAAAAAATTCATGGCAAGCCCAATGCCTATCTGTTGAAGCTTTGGTAGCAGATGAAAGCTGATCAATGGTTCACCCCACTGAGGAAGCAAGGGAAGAGGGTGATAAGAAGGCTATGAGGCCCAAGGCTCGTGTGGTCCATCTCAAGGATCATTTAGTGCAGTGGGAGGAGAATCTTCCTGTGGAGCCCCTGTTCTGTTTCAAATAGGGCAAAGGCCAAGGAACCAATCCACAGGGGATGGATGGGGATTGGAGGCCACATGTGGAATTGGCAACCCACTGGTCCCCAACCAATGGACAGAGAGTTCTGGACCTAGTGGATATGGGTGCTGAATATTCTCTCTTGTATGGGAATCCAGAGAAATTCTCTGAAGCCCCAGTAGTCATTGCCAACTACAGGAGGCAGAGCATTCAAGTGACACCCGCAGACATGCCACTGGGGATAGGCTGTCTGCTGGCACAGACATATAGTGTTTATGTGTCATCCATCCCTGAGTATGTCTTAGGGGTGGACATTTTGTGAGGGCTGTGGTTGAACACCATGGCAGGAGAATTTCACCTCCTAGTGTGGGTGATGAAGGCTGTGATGCAGGGACATGCTGTGTATGCACCTTTGCAGATGCCTCCTCCCCAACAGATTGTACACACCAAGCAGCACAAGCTGCCAAGGGGCCATGAGGAGATAACTGGGACAATATGGAAACTGGAAAAGGTGCAGATAGTGCGCCCTACCCACAGTCCATATAACTCCCCAGTGTAGCCAGTGAGGGAGCCAGATGGCACCTGGCAAATAATGGTTGACTACTGGGAATTAAATAAGGTAGTGTCACCTTTGTATCAGGTCAGTGGTGGACCAGATGGATCACCAGAGTGAGGAGTTGGGGACCTAGCATTTTGTTGCTGATCTTGCTAACACCTTTTTCTCCATTGACATAGCCTCAGAGAGCCAGGATCAATTTGCATTCACTTGCATAGCTCCACCCTACGCATGGACTGGTGGTGGCACGTTGGTCATGGCCTGAGAATGTACATCTGTACCATTACATTGATGATATCATGTTAACTAGTGACTCTTGCAGATCTAGAAGGTGCTGTTCTCGCTGTCCTAGCTTACCTGAAAACATGTGGTTGGGCGCTCAATGACCAGAAGCTGCAAGGACCTAGCTTGCCTGTCAAGTCCTTGGGGGTTGTTTGGTCGGGTAAGACAAAGGTTATTCCAATGTGGTTATAGATAAGATCCAAGCCTACCCTGTGCCTAGCACTAATAGACAATTGCAAACCTTTCTTGGACTCCTGGGATATTGGAGAGTATTTGTGCCCCATTTAGCACAACTGCTGAGACCCTTGTGTTTTTTGGTTAGAAAAGGGACTCATTGGGACTGGATGGAGGGGACCCAGGTGGCCTTTGACTCCTCCAAGTGCACTATTAAGGTGGCTCAAGCTCTGCATGTGTTTGACCCTGCCTGGCCTTGTGAACTGGGTGTACACTCACTGCAGAAGGCTTTGGCTAGGACCTATGGCAGCATTCTGAGTGCTTGCCACAGCCCATAGGCTTTTGGTCCCAATTGTGGAAGGGGGCTGAGATCTGTTACTCTTTGGTAGAAAAAACAATTGGTAGCCATGTATGTTGCCCTTTTGGCAACTGAAAGTATTATGGCTACTGCCCCTGCAACTATATGGACCATGTATCCTATCACAGGATGGGTATGTGATTGGGCCACAAAATTACACAGTGGCACTGCCCAAATGCCTGTGTTGGCAAAATGGGGGGCATATTGCTCAGTATTCTGAGCAATAGCTCCCTTGAGAGATGAACTCCAAGAGGTCCTTGGACCTGTGACTTATGTGGCTTGGGGGAGCCAACCTCCTAACACTTGGAATGTGAGTTGGAGGCCAGCCCCTTCAAGGAATGGCAAGTGCCCATCCCAGGAGATGCTTGGTATACATAGGGTTCTAGCAGGGGCCTATCCTTGCAATGGACTACTGTTACCTTCTATGCTCCCCCCTGAGACCATTTGGTACAATACCAGTACCAGGCAAAGCAGCCAGTGGGTGGAACTATGAGCTATATGGTTAGTGGTCACTAATGAGCCCTCCACATTGGTAGTTTGCATAGACAGTTAGGCAGTATTTTGAGGTGTAACACTCTGGATTGCCACTTGGCATCTTAACCACTGGATGGTGATGCACCACTCACTTTAGGGTCAAGCCATGTGGCAAGACCTATGGACCCTAGGGCATCAAAAACAGGTGACAGTACATTACAACACAGGACATGCTTCTCTGGCCCAGCCAGACAATGATGGGACAGATACCTTGGTGAAGGTGAGATGGTTAGAGACTGCTACT
Source organism: Lyroderma lyra (assembly GCA_004026885.1). NCBI lineage: Eukaryota > Metazoa > Chordata > Mammalia > Chiroptera > Megadermatidae > Lyroderma > Lyroderma lyra. The sequence continues at coordinate 4,350 of PVJL010016787.1, read as the reverse complement.
GTTGGAGATGTGGCACAATGGTTGCACTGGTGGCCCCTCCATGCAGGACAAAAGACTGTGTGGGCAACAGTAAAGTCATAGAACTTGCCTATTACTTATGCTCATGTGCTTGCAGCTTGTGAGCAATGTGCTGTCTGTTCTAAGAAACATCCCTGCAGGCTGGTGGCCTCAGACAGGCAGGGTGTGTGGGGCCGAATTCCTCTGACTCAGTGGCAGATGGACATAATAGGGCCCTGACTAACTCAGAAGGGTATCCATACAGTGTGATTGGTGTCAATACTGCTACAGGGTTTTTTGACTGCGTGTCCAGTTTATCACCCAGATCAATGCTCAGTACTACATGCACTGGAGCGCCTCTGTGCTGTGTACGGTTGCCCATTGGTCATTGAGAGTGACAACGGCATCCATTTTACAGGTGCTCAAGTACAGCAGTGGGCTAAGAACATGGGTTAGAATGGAAATTCCACACCCCTTACTATCTGCAGGCAGCAGGAATTGTTGAGTGATACAGTGGATTGCTCAAAACCGACCTATGCCAGTCTGGAGCAGCCCAGTCTCTGGCAGGATGGGCAAATCAGCTGTGAACTGAGCTACAGACTAAATGAATGGAGCAGGAATGGTGGCCTGGCATTAGTAGAGGACTTCCTGCACCAGGCAGCAGCCCCTATTCAATTGCAGATACAAACCAAAGATGAATTGCTAAAACCTGGCTTCAGGGTGACGAAGAAACATCTTGCTGCTGGCCCCTACCAGTCTAGCCAGGGGACAATGGATTACTTGAACTTGGCCTTGGACCATACAAGCCTCTCATATGAGAGGGGTGGCTTTGTTGGCCCCTTGGGGAAAAGGTTTGGAGAGTAACTTACGGATAACACCTTGGGTGACTGGGCAAGGGTACCTTCACGTGCAAGTGTACTACCTTGGAGGGATGGATGAGGCTACATTGCTGAAAAGAACGTTTGTTATTTCCTTATGGCCTATTGTGTATTCTCCCATTCTTTTACATGTTGAACTCACTGATGTGACTGTACAGGGCAAGCGGGTTTGGTGTGTGTGCCCTGGGAGGCCGCCCCTACCAGCCACTGTGCTACTGTCTGACCAAACACTCGCACTCTACCAGAGGGCAGAGATCTACCTCTCCTAGTGCCTGTAACTTCTCTTTCTTTCCACCCTTAGTGTTGTGTGGACCAACACCTTAGTGGAATGGGGCTCATGCTCTGGCTATGGTGTCCAACCAGTCAGCATGCTGGGTTTGTACCAAGTTGCCACTCACTGTGACTAGTGGCCTCCCATGGAAGATAAAGCCAGCTACAGTGCAGAATTGGGCTTGGCTCTGACACTGGGCTGCTAAGGATCCTAGTCCTGCATGGAACACAACCAGGTGGCAGATCTTGGCTCTCACTTAGGAGCAAAAACAGGACTCACCCCTGGCTTGGTTATTCTGTATGGGATGGCCTGGGGTGGCTCACGGCTGAAGCATGTTAAGGTGCCAGTATGCATAACCTGTACACTACAGGGAGGTATGAATATGGGCTGGGCTCCCTGTGATCTCTGTGAGATAATTATGGGGGATACCATTATGCCTTGGTGTCATCACCCCAGCTGCTACAGTCCCATGGATGAGCTTATGGGTGTGTGGGCAGCATGGCTGTCCCTAAGTGCCTGCAAAGTGGACTGGCCACTGAACCTATGACTGGCCATATGTCCCAGGCCACGTCTTCCATGCTCTAGGTAGTAAACCCAGTAACTGGGACACATTTAAGTCTCGACACAGGTGAAGCATACTACATGGTTCTACCCGCTATCTATATTTTCCTTTCAAGGAACTAGTATAGTAAATCAATGAGATAACTGCTTTGGCTTTGCTTATGCCTTGTGCCTTTAATGAAAACTGCAGAGAGTTATCCTTTTTGAATGCAGAAGTCTATCAGATGTGCAAAGTTATGTTAAAAAATTGCATGGACTTAGATATTCTTACTGCTTCCCAGAGAGGGGTTTGTGCCTTGATTGGCACTAAGTGTTGCATGTATATCCCTGATGAATAGCATAATGTTAGTCAGGCATTAAAAGCCATAGCTGCAGAAACACAAAACATTGAGTGCCTAACGGGGGATCTCCTCTAAGAATGGTGGGCTTCTCTCACTAACAAGTGGTGCATTGCCTTGATTACTCTCTTTATTATTGCTTGTGCTATTATAGTTTGTTGTGGTGGTCTCTATTGTTGCTGCAGTGTTTGGGTGCAATGTAACACACTTCTCACACAGGGAATATCGCGGAAGACATCTGTCACATAGATTGTGAGATGAGAAACCCTGAAGGGGTGGAGTGTGGGGAAAATGGAGTAAGTCAGGCTCTCTTGCCACATACCCACCATAATGGTGCACAACCTGTTATGTAACCATGACTTGCACTTTCCCAGGGGGTAGACATTTTGTTGTTTATGTGCTTCCTGAGCTCACTTTGCTGCTTGCTACTTTTGTTCTGCCTGTATAAGGGAACTGGACTCGCCAGGAGTGATTGCTCTGCACTAACTCCTGGATACCATTTTGTTGCTGCTCAGCTTATGGAATAAAGGTTATGTCTAACATGCCTGTGGCTCCTCAATTCATCTTTGTTCTGCCCAGATCCAGTGCAACCCTCCCATGTCTCAGTCGTTCACAGTACAGTATATGTGGTATTTATTATTGCTCACATTTGACTTCATAGTGTTTATCAAAATTTATTCATTATAAAGTTATGTCATCAGAGGTTTCATATGTGCTAGAATGTCTTGAGGACAGAGAGTGGTGATTTTCCCCTCCTTGGTTTCTAGTCCCTAGTATAGTGCCTGATGTGCTCAATAATGTTCACACTTGTAGAGCAAGTGGGTGTCATAAACTCCTGGAGAACTTATTATCTACTGCACATATGGTAGTAGTTACTTATACAGTGTGCTCTTTTTATCTCTTTCTATGGACAGGTTTTGAGCTTTTTGAGAGTCCAGTTTTCTTTGTGCTTCAGTAACATAGGGTAATACTGGATTCTCTTGGACTCGATGTTGAAGGACTATGAGTTTTATTTATATGGCCAGCATGGCATCTCAAAGTCTCTCAAAGCAGTTCCCATGCTCTTCAAACACTATATTGCTATGTTGTGATTCTGCAGCCCCCAAGGCTGAGAGACCTCTGGGCCACACTCCTTGTTTTGGAGGTGGCTGATGTCAGTCCCAGCATGAGACAATCTCTTAATTCTAGCAGCTGACCACTGACCGTCTGTTTGCTTTATTCACTCTCTCTGGCTATGCATGCCAGCTCTCCTGGTTGACTGCCCTCTAATATATAATTAATGATAACTCTCAGCAGTTCACATTTTCAGAAGTCTTTCTAGGCATGATCTCACCATCACACTGTGATGCCTCACTGCCGAGGGCCTCCACATGGCCCCGAGGGAGATCTCTCAGTCTAGCCAGCCTGCAGGTTTGGTGTTCAGTAATGTAACAAGCTTGGAGAGTGTGCCTGAATCCAGCCACTCATTCCCACCCTGTCCCTTGCCCTGAGGTTTGACCTGTAAAATACATAAACACTGATTTCAAATGGAGACTGAAGTATCCACTGGCCAGGCTTCCAATAACCTAAAACCCTCCAAGTACTGAATCTTCATTAGGGTGACCAACTGTACGGTTTGCCTAGGACAGAAGGATTTCCTGGGAAGTGGGCTTAAATTGCTAAAACTGGGATGGTCCTGGGGAAAGTAGAATGGTTGGTTACCTTAATCTTAATAGAGATTTAGATAGAAGAATATAGTGGGTTCTTAAATTGGAGAAAGCTGCATAAAGACAGTAGGTCTAGCAGATATATACCCTAGGTTCCAGGTTAAGGTGGTTTTGATAATGCCTTGAACTGAAATTGGTGTTCATAATGAGGGCAGTCTTGTAGGTTGAGTGTGCCCCTCTGAAACTGTATATATAGCTGGCTAACTCTTATTATTGTCCTAAATCGTTTGCATTTTAGGAAGCATTGGAATCAGGAATTAAATACATATCAGAAACTTAGTCTCTTAGTTTGGGTCCACCCAGAAGCAGAACTTGAGTTAAGGATTCAAGGACAAATAATGTATTTGGGAGGTGAAGGAAACACTGGCAGGGCAGAAGGGAAGGGCAGAAGGTGGCCAGGATATGTTTTTCCAGTTTTCCCAGCACCACCTACTAAAGAGGCTGTCTTTTCCCCATTGTATGTTTTTTGCTCCTTTATCGAAAATTATTTGTCCATATATTTGTGGGTTTATTTCTGGGTTTTCAGTTCTATTCCATTGGTCTATATTTCTGTTCTTCTGCCAGTACCAAGCTGTTTTGACTATTGATGCTTTGTAATA
>PVJL010016786.1:0-20004 GCA_004026885.1 Lyroderma lyra | reverse complement strand
TCTAATTCGTTTCTTAGTATTAATAATAGAATGTCAGAGATTCAAAACAGAAAAGCAGTCTTTTGTTTTCTTGATTCAGAGACAAGTCAATTAGAACATTTTCAAAATTTGTGACAGTTTTGAAGTAAATTACAAATTCTTTTGCTAAAATAAGAGTAAACAACTACCCAAAGGTATTCCTAATATAAGGGGGGGGTTTGAGCAGTATCAGAGAGTTTCAAGAATATCATTCATCAGAAATCATAGCTCTTAATGAGAAACTTAACTATGAGTAAATACAAATCATACACACACACACACACACACACACACAGTATACAATGTATGTCAAATACATATGTATATGTATATATGAGGGCTGTTGGAAAAAATCCAGCCATAAATGCCTCCATTTTTCATATTACATGGTTGGATACTTTCCAGACAGCCCTTGTACGTATATGCATATATGGGTATACAGGGCTGTCTGGAAAGTATCCAGCCATGTAATATATGAAATAGAGGCATTTATGGCTGGATTTTTTCTGGACAGCATATATGTATGTGTGTGTGTGTGTGTGTGTGTGTGTGTTTATGTATGTATAAAGGGAAAGAGGGTCCTTACTTATTGGTTCCTAATATATACATTAGAAGAAGCCTGAGCATGAACACTTCCTGGACATGGATATTGCTTAGTTTCTTGAAGATGTATTTCTAAAGAGAAGTAATGGCTATGAGTATTCAAAGGCAAACATAAATACACATATGTGTTGACAGAAGTAGAAAAGCTTTACAAGTGCTTCTTCAGTGAACATACACACAAAACATACCCATGCTTTGCACAAAACGGGTCACAATTCATTTGCTTTCATTTCCCTTGAACTTCTTTATTTTGGCAAAAAAATCTGGGGTGCTAGATCTTACCTATTATCCCGTTTCAGGTGGGTAGGAGATAAAGCAGGAGAAGTGGGCTTCGGAGGAACTGGGGGATAAACAGCTGACTCCCTTTAAAATAGAAAACGGCAGTTCATTTCACTATGGAAACATGGTCAGTTTTAGCATCTATTAACTGCAGCATTTATTACCTAAATGGAAATATCTCATGCATCTTAGAACCTCCGTACATGAGGTACCTGAAAGATCAAAATCTTTGAAGCACTCAACTTTAAAGAAATCAAATGTTTAATGTTTATAGATATTTTACAAGTTCATTTAATTAGATTCTGGGAAACCATATCCTCTTTAACTACAGTTTGAAATATAATTTGTTCTTTAAACAGCTTAATAGTTTGCTAGACTATCTATAGCTCAAGTCATGGCATTTCGGGTCAACAGCACATGAGCATAGTAAATGGTTCTTGGGCATTAATACGTAAGCTTCTTTAGGAATTATGTCAACTATCAAGCTGTTACAGACACAGCAAGAAAGGTTTTCAATTGCACCGACTTCAAGGTAAAGTTGATTTGAAGCTTTTAGCTAAATCTGACTTAAATATTGTCAGTACTGGCCAGTTTGATGCTACAAAAGCACATATACGCGGCTGCCCAGAAAGTATCCAGTCACGTAATATAAAAAAATAGAGGCATTTATGGCTGGCTTTTTTCTGGACAGCATACACACACACACACACACACACACACACACACACACACACCAGTCTAAACTTGGTAACAAAGTGTCAAGCTAGTCTCATGGTTGCATGACCCAGGAACTGGAGACAGGCAGTTATGTGCATATTTTGGTTGGAGTCAGTACCCTACCCAGGACATGTCACCCCCAACCCCATACCACCACAACCACCCAAGTTGTTCTCTATTATCCTCAAAGTAAAAGTGTCCTTTGATCTGGAAGCCATGGAGCCCTCTGGCTTCTGCAGCATGCTAGGTGAGTGTGTGGGCTCTGGACCCACACTGCCTGAATTGTCAGCTGTGTGACAATGGGCTAACCTGATTCAGTTTCATCCGTAATAACCCTCCTAATAGGATTGTTGTGGTGTTGTCAGAACTGAATGAGATCATGCTTTTATTTAAGAAATATTTATGGGTAGCTTTCTATGTGTAGGGAACTCCACAAAGTAGACAAACTCCCTGTTTTCAAAAGGCTTTCAATACACAAATATATATATGATAGGTGGAGAAAAGTGTTATAAAGAAAAATAAAACAGAGAGATGGAGTAAGAGACACTATTTCATGTGTATAGAATGTCCTGGGAAGGTTTCTCTGGGAGGAGAGATTTGAGCCTAGACCTGAAGGAAGTTATGAAATGAGTCGTGAGGATATCTAAGAATAAGTATATAAATGTGAGCATTAGCAGCTTAGAGATGGTATTTAATACTTGAAACTGGACATGCTTGCCAAGGGCATCAGTGTACGTAGAGACAAAAAGCATTCCAGGTGTTGAGCCCTGGGCCCTGCAATATTTTTAGATGTCAAGAATATGAGCAAGAAACAACAGAAGAGTCTGAGGAGAAGCTGCCGAGGAGAAAAGCGATACGAGCGTGTCCTAGAGCTACCCTAACAGCCAGGTGGGGAACGTGTTTCCAGGAGTAAGTGGCCGTGCCAAGTGGTAGTAACAGGTCACATAGAACCAGCACGGGGAAGTTACCGCGGGTTTGCCAAGTGGTCATTGGTAACACTCATAAAACCAGCTTAATGGAACAGTGGTGGAAAAAACACAGGAATGGATTCAAGAGAAAATGAAAGGCAAAAGCATTGAAGTGGTTTTCAGTGAAGGGGCAACATAGCTACCTAAAGGTTGACAGGACAAGGAAGATTCCTAGAGTAAACAGACAGGATGATGGGGATGATCCAGGGCAGAGGCTAAATGCGATGGTGCAGGAGAGGAGGAATCAGACCGAGGGAGTCTGGCTCCATAGGCCCTCTCCACGCTGTACTGCCTCTCAGGGAATCCCTGGACAGCACCAACAGCTTGGTTGGGGTTACTAACCATCAGCTAAATCAGGCTAGTTGACATTGTTTTAGTTTTGCTACGTTCAGCTGCTTTGTGGGGCAAAAAGAAAATATGCAGAGAGCTCGATTTACTAAGTTTATGATTTAGCCAAGTGAATGCAACAGAAGAATAATGGTGAGGGCGGGGAAGGAGTACCCAAGGAAGTGATTACCATGAGGTGCTGTGAGATCGAAGATGGACGTGAGCGAAATGAAGATGGGGGACTGAGGAACTAGAAAAGATGGTAAAATCAATGGAGTGGCGGTTGTGGTGAGGCTGAGGAATTCCTGGAATTAGAGAACTAGACAGAGTGAGCTGGACAGATAGAAAGTAGAAGCCAGAGAGAGAAAGCTCTGAAATTGAAATTTTGTAGTGTGTGGGAACTTACAGGGGCACAATCACTGGCAAGAAGCTCGAGAAAGTAAGAAGCCAGGGTGGGGAACGATGTTCTACAAATCATGCATGTCCAACCTGCAACCCAAGGCCCGCATGCGGCCCAGAATGGCGTTCTGTGCAGCCCAACACAAATTCGTAAGCTTTCTTCAAACATTATGGAAATTATGCACACACCTTTTTATTTTAGCTCATCAGCTATGGTTAGTGTTACTGTATTTTATGTGGGACCCAAAACAATTCCTCTGCTTCCAACGTGGCCCAGGGAAGCCAAAAGGTTGGACACCCCTGCTCTACATGGATTTGGAAATCACCAAGCATAATGACAGGAGGGGTGCTTGTGAGAGAAAATGGGCCTAGTGCAAACATCTTCAAAGAGTGAAGGTGGGTGACTCAGAGATTTTCAAATAATTCCATTGAAGAAGAGAAGTTCATCTGGCATTGCTTCAAAGAAGATGGGGTGTGTTAGAAGGAGGAGTTAATATTGATAGGAAGTGGCAGACCCTGTGAAACTGAGAGCAAGGCTGTGGGAGCAGGTCCTCTGGGAGAACCCAATAAAGACATGAAAGATCGTTCAGTCAGACACGACGCTACAGAGTCATGAGTCTGGATGAAAATGAATGACACATCCAGGTAGGCCCCGTGGGAGGGTTTGAGAGATTGGGATGAGGTTAAATTGGGTCAGGTTCAGCAATGCACAGAGTTTGGTGGGAATGGCCCAGGTGATAAAAAATTATCTGACCATGGTCCCATGGGGATCCACGGCCACAAGGATGAGGACAGAATTGAATCAGCCCTGGGGCTTTCTCAGCGGAGTGCGGAGTGAGGCTCTGAGTGATGGTAGTGAAGCAGCAGAGAACAGCGCATGGTGGGTCTCCTGACTCCTGTGTTGATGGTGGCACTGAGGCCAGTGGAAGGGCATGCAAAGCATTAGAGCACAGTCTGGCTCACTCTAAGTGCTCAAGAAATGTCTAGGGCTGTGGTGGTTGTTTTCACTCCAGGTGAACCCAGTACTGTAGCTGTGCCAAACTACTTGCATGCCCTAAACCACCAGCATACCATGTTCTCGCTCCTCTCTTGCATGCCTCCTTCTCCCTTTCACCTGCATGCTTCTTCCTTGTGCTTCAGACTTTGGCCTGGGTGTTACCATCTCTAGTGGTACCCAAAGCTGTGCTGGGCACAGCCTTATGGATCCGGCACACCCTCTTCACAGAATGTATCGTGCTATTCTGGATTACACATCATTTTCTGTCTCTAACCTGGACTGTAAGCTCCTAAAAGGATAGTTATTGCTCAAGTACTAGAATTGGATATGACATGGGTGCCCAATAAAGATGTGTGAAATTAATGAAAGAAAGAGTGATTGCATGAATTTCTCCTTGGTGAGGAAGGAAGTGGGTACTAAAGAGGGGCCTGAAACTTTCAAAATCTGTTCAAGTTTAGCTGTACCACAGAAGTCCATTGTTGATTCCACTACTGAGGACCTAGTAGGTGCCAGGTACTCAAATGAGTTATTCTGTTACAAGATACGCCTGGAAAAACAATTTACATGAAAATGATATTCTCGTTCTGGTTTCAAGTCAGATTTTACAATTAGATAGTATTCCGTTTATGTTGCCACCATCTTCTCCTCTCCAACAATATCCCTGTCTGGGGGATAATTTGATACCACTCACATGATAATGTGTCTTTAGTGAATCTGTGTGGATGAGCTGATTATGTGCTTTTCTCCCAGGGGAAGAGGAAAGGGGTAGGAAGGTAGTCAGTCCTGGGTAATAATGGATCTGCACAGGGTACTGGCATCTGAGAACATGCAGGGAAGAGGTATCAAGATGAAAAGGAGGATTCCAAAACAGAGAATACGGTGATGCCTATCTTGCCTTATGCCAGAATTACATTGATGACAAGTTAGTTTCTTCCAGTTGGGAATGGCCAAGGCCTGAAAGAGCCAGGTAAATACTGACTGGGTGCGTCTGGGACACAGGGATGGGTAGAGAAGTAGGTTTGGATACACAGGACACAGATGGTTTGGAAAGAAAAGGTGGGCATACTGTTGCAAAGGCCAAGAAAAGCAGAGCAGGGTGTTTATTTCTGCGGGTGATGAGTCTACACCCCTGCTGGGCAGAGGCCAGGAGATGGCACATGGACTTCAATTCACCTCAAGGGAGATTTCATTCGCATCTTTGCAAGACAGCCACAGATGACAGAACCCAAGCCCTGGGGATGGGGCAGGGGTGGGGGGAAATGAGAGAAACCATTCATGCTGTGCCAAGAGCTAAATGTGATGCCAAGCAGGGGGATTAAAATGCAAGAGTAAAGCAGGAAGCTGTGGCCCATGTTTTGAAGAGAAGGAAACAAGAGACATTCATGTGGAATAATCCTGTTTGAATACTACTTTGAGACGCAATGTTGAAGCTTGGATAAATTGACCCCAGCTCTACCCCCTGTCTTCCCTTCCATCCCTCCAGACCTTTGCAGGACCAATGCCACCAATTTAGCAGCTATAATATCAAAGAACAGCTTTCAGAGATAAAATGGCAGTGCTCCCCAAAAACACGTGAAAACTTGAAGATAGTAGCCCAAGGGCCAGAACTAATAGAAATAATACTGCAAAGCCATTTATATTACTTCATTTTCCTATGTTGCTGCAAAGATCACTACTTTTCATTACGACTTTTTTTGGATAGCATACTTGGTTCTGTGACTTCTGGTGAAAACTGACTTTGTGAAGAACATTTCTTTTACTGCACATAAGTCCGGGTTGAAACAAGAATAATCGACTCTAATATTTAATTGTGAGTTTCATTTTCACATTCCATTATGCTTAACCTTTCGTATCCCACAAACAGAATTTTTATTCCAACAATGGCAAAGGAGATAGAAGGGGTATTTACTGAGTTTCAGTAACAGGTCAGTTTGCCAGGTTCTCATGTACATTATTGTATTCAATCCATATATCTATCCTGTGGAATGTGTATTATTATTATTATTATTATTATTATTATTATTAATTTTTTCCACTGAGTCTCAAAAAAGTAATTTGCTCTGGGTCACACAGCTAGTAAGTGATTCAGCTTGGGTTTCAACCCAGTCTTTCTGGTGCCAAATCTCATGCTTTTTTCCCCCTCTGCATCATATAGTTTGCAACCAGCATGCTTCCAGGTATTTCCAATGAAAATCTAATAGTAATAGTTGCTCTTGCATTATTTTCTTGCCCAAGGAAGGAGTCATTACATTACAAGCACTTATTCCGCAACCGCCTCAGTCATAATGTTAGCACACAGTGGTACGTGAGGCCAAATTTGACATTCAAAGACTGGAAAAGGTATGGTCTGTGCTTGCAAGACACGTGTTCCAAAGAATGATTACTGTGATGATGTCTCACTTTCTAGCAGCCAGTGACCATTTCAATAAACCATAACAGCAATGGAACGTGCACGGGGCTTGAATTCCGGCGATCTAGGTTCTAGACTACCTTTGCCACTAACTTTCATTTTGGCCCTGGATAGAGCACTGATTGTCTCTTCTTTGCCTGTAAAAGGAAGAGATTGGTCCAGATCTGTGGCTGGCAAACCACTGTGGGGTTGTGAGTGGACAGAGTTATTGTAAGGAATCCTCAATTCTACAGAGCTCCAAGCTCTTGTTTTAGACTAAGTACCTTACACATTCACATACTGCACTTTCGAAATGGATGTACATGCTGTTGTGGTTAATAAATTTAAAAATAGCGTAATGTCGGTCAGATGTATAAGAACATAAATAAAACTTTTAGCTGGTCAATGAGCACAAAGAGACACAAATTTTTAAGTATCACTGAATTCATAGCATCTTTTGGTCCTTGGACGTTTTCTCGAAGACATAGTAAGAATAGTCCAACTGTTACCACGTGAAATTGTAAACATTTTTGGCATTAAAAATGAATCTACTAAAAATGGATCTAGACCTATGTGATCATGGATTCGGCAGAGTTCTTAAATTTGATAGCAACAGCACAATTCTTTTAAAAAAAACTTGATCTATTGGATTTCCTTAAATTAAAAAAAAACTTTCATTTTGCAAAAGGCATTGTTAAGAGGATGAAAATATAAGTCACACACTGGGGGAAAACATTTGCAAATCGCCTATCTGACAAAGGACTTATGAACAATATTTATTTTAAAACTCTCAAAACTAAACAATAAGTAAACAAACCACCATTCAAAAAAAACAGGCCAATAATTTGAATAGCTATTTCACCAAAGCAGGTGTATGTATGACAAATAAGCATACGAAAAGAGGCTCAGCTATGTCCCAGTCTGCTCCTGTCACCCACACTGCACCACACTCAGACTCCTGCCTTCCCGAGTGCTTGTTCCAAAGCCACCACCTCTCTGCAACACCCAAACCGCCACTCCCTGAGGGCGCGCGATCCCACCCGCTTTTAGTAGGAAAGAAACCTGTTTGCACGAACGATCGATGGCACTAGGATTTGAATGGCCACACGGCCCCTTCAGTCTGTCAGAGTTTTCATGCTTTTAGTTGAGGTGAGACTTATAATCTTCTAGTTCGTAAACCTTTAGGCAATACTACTAAACCGTGAAATAACTTTTTTTTAATCCAAGAATTTGGATTTTATGGCTGGGGCAGAGGGAGGGCGACGTTGTTGGCGGAGAGCTTGCTCCAAGGTACCCTAATTCGCGCAGCTTCTTTTTTGCCTCTGCTTCTGAACCTGAAGGTTCCCTGCTTCATCGGACTGCAAGGGGCTCCCCTGCCAACGTCAGAGGCAGCAGGGGCTCCGCGGTGTGGGGGGGGGGGGGCAGGGGGCCTCTGGGTTGAGAGGGAGCAGGGGTGCTTTTCGTTAGTTTTCATGGTACGGACCCCAGTGTTAGAGGTCAGAGACCCAGTCCCCACAGGACTGAGGGGAGAACAGCTCACTGCCGAAGACTCAGACTTCCACATTGAGAACTAGCTTTCTCCTCGTTCTGTCTGAACAACACTTTTGAAAACGAATTAATCTTAACTCTGGATAATGTTTCATTTCTGTTGAACGTTTAGAATGGGGACTGCAGGCATTCGGATAAGATTTTAAAGCCACTGCACTTACACCTTTTACTCAGTGTCTTAGAATCTTAATCTTCACAGAACAGCTGCTGGTTAATATAAAGGTTTTGTTAAGATAAAAATGAAATACCTTATTTTTATTTAGTGTGACAGCAAGCTGCAGAGAGTTTGGTATCAGCAGAGTTAACAGTGCTGCAGCGTAATTAGAAAGGTTACATCTTACCATTTATAGTTACACACAGAAAACTGTGACTGTCGTGCAAGGTTGTCATGGCAACGTGCTTCTCAATTAGGATTTTTTCCTTTCAAAATCTACCGATCAACTAACCAGAAGGGAAAGCCACCAAAGGAGGGGAGGTCGAAACCAATATGGGTGAGCAATGATGAAAGCACATAACAAGCATTTAAATATATGCTAATTTTCCTAGTTGGTTTCCACGGTTTTCATTTCACTACGTGTTTTCTTCTCTGTCATTGAAAATGATTTCAGAAAAAAAGCACTTTTTTTGTTTTGTTTTGTTATTGTGGTGGTGGCGGCTCGCTCATCCGAGTCACTAAAATGGGTCGGAATCATACACCTCGGTACTGTCCGCTAAGTGACCACCTCACACTGACAGCCCCTGGGGCTGGGAAGGCTGTGCCAGGCAGACTCGTGCCAGACGGAGGGATGGGCTGGTTTGGGGTGCGAGAACGCGTCTGCTTTCTCTGCCTCCCCCCGCCCCTCACATCTCTCCTGCCCCACACAGGTGTGCTGGTTACGGCCTCACATCCTGGTTCCTCCTCTGCCACCTCCTGTGCAGTCAGCCATTCAGGGGCCCCTTTCATTCTCTCCTCGTTTCCTATTTTATCCATGGGTGACTTCACCCTCAAGACACCACTTTTCAAATTTCTGGGCCACTTCACAGATCTGGACCTCTGGCACCAACCTCTCGCCCAAGCATCTCCCCCATTTCTCACTGCTTGGAAATCACCTCCCCAAATACATCCTTCTAGTACCCCAAGCTCTGCCTGCTCAAATTAAAGCACGTTCGGCTTCATGTGGCCGACTGTGTGATCCCCATTAGGCTCCAACTTCTTCCTACACTGCTCACAGGCTTAAAGTCACCCTGGGCTTGAGCTGTGGGATTTCTCTCCTCTCCGCAACACTTCTCCCAGGACCTTTCCCCTCAGTCACTTGTTAGACGCTCTCCTCACCGCGTGGGAGCGCCCTGAAAATGTCGCATGGTCTCACAGTGGATCTTGTGTTATGGTTACTTGTGCACCCACACTATCCAACTTTTGATGCTTTAAAAGACCTCCAGCCACTGCTACCCGCTGGAGTTCTCTGACCCAGGAACAACCCACCACGCTTCCAAACCAAACAGCATCACCTAAATGTAAAAGCTTCACTCTTCCTCAGGAGCTTCCTTGCCCTCCACTCCTGGGTGGTGGCCCCTGGGCAGTGGCCTTTGGAAGGTCCCATGCTGTGAATGGCTCCCTCCCCATGCAAACCTGTCGCAACACCATGCAAGTAACGCTTGTAGTGTGCTACTGCCACCAGGTGGTCACTCTACTCCTGATGAGCACATCCCTTGAACTCACTACAGTGACTGAATAAAGAGAGGAAGGGAGACAGAGAGGTCAATGACAGTTTCAATGGTTTAAGCATGGGTCACTGGGTGGTTATAATATTGTGACATGAGAAAATAATTTTATTTTAAAAGGCAGCATAGACTGCCTCCCAAAGAGTATATCATTATGTTTAGTTATGAGGGTAAGATCCTCTGAGGATAGCCTGGCACAGCATAGAGAGAACTGAACCAACCAGCATAAGTAATTCATAGGAATTGGGGTTTGGGGGGAGGGGAGGAGAGCGAGGGAGAAGAAGGAGGAAAAGAGAGATGGAAATAAAAAGGAGTGAGAGGCTGCTAAGCAAAACAGCAACAGGGTCAATGTCAGCCAATGAGAAATGACCAATAACAGGGCTGGTCAAAAAACTTACAAAGAGAAATTTGTGATGTGACATTTTACATAGTTTGGTCTGGGCTTCTGCGATGTACTACTACCACTCCCACCATCTACTGCAAGTGGTATTTGTACAAATCAAGGAAAAGAAATCACCATCTTCTATGCCTGAGTTAGTATAGAGCAGAGAACAGAATAGAGAGATAAGTCAGAAGTGACATTTTAAAGGGAAATTCAGTCAAAACACGGCCACAAGAACCGCAGTGCCCCAGATGGAAGAGAAGACAGCATGCCACACGGCAGAAAACCTTATGTGCTCAGGGTCAGTGCATTTAAAACAGATTAAGTAACTGGAGCAGAGAGCAGAGGGGAAGTATGAGGGATGGAAGACAGGTAGGGGCCAGCCGTCAATACTAAGGACGTGGCTCTTTATTCTAAGAACAATAAAAGGTCACAGTTTTATTTAGGGGAGTGATATGTTTAGGGAAGAGATTAGGGGCGTGGGTATCAGGGTGAATAAAGGGAGAATACTGGGGTAGCTACGACTGTGGTCCAGGAGAGACATGAGGACAGAAAGGGAATGAGGCATATGGATTCAAGAAGCACCCACAGGATTTACTAATGGACTGGGCCGTGGTGGTTATGGACAGAAAGGTTTAAATAACAACTTCAAGTTTTCAGGCATGTTGACCATCTTAGAGAACCAGGTTGGCATGGAGAATCATGAATTTCATTTTGAACATGGTGAGTTTGCAGTGCATTTGTGACCTTTAAGTGAAGTGTCAGCTAGGAGTAGGCTATTCAAAGGTAACTCAGAGAAGAGGTGTGCAGTGGATGTCAACGAAGGAGTTGAGAGCACGCAAGTGGCCATTAAGGCCCTGGGCGTGGACGATGTTGTCGAAGGCTCAGAAGAGAAGAAAGACTTTGAGCTTTTAGGAACATCAACATTTCATAGGTTGGTAGAGGATGATGTCAAGGAGACTGAGAAAGAGTGGATGGAGAAATAAAAGAAGATCTGGGGTAGAGTGTGTTGGTGGGGTTGGGGGCGGCATTTCTCAACAGATGGTAAGAGAGATTTCATACAGGCATGAACGGTCAGTGACGCCTTTTGAAAGGTCAAGTAGTCATAGGGACTGATTGTCAACAAGAACTTAGCAGCAAGTTCATTTGTGATCTGGGGAGAGCTGTTTCCATGAACTAATGGTGGAAGGAATCAGAAAATGGGTGCAGCTTACATCGTGCCTATAAGAGATTTTAATCCAAACACAGCACCAGCAGAGGTTTCCAATCCAAGCTCAACTAATTTTCATTGTTCCACGCTATGTAAGTCAGGAAAGGAACAATGGAGGGATGGGGTGACCTATGGTTTTAGAGGCTACAGAGAGGTCAGGGGTCAAAAAGTTCAGGAAAAAGACTCATTCCCGAAATGACTGGGAAGTCTGGTAGTCTTCTCAAAAGTGCTGCAGACAGGGATCTATGGGAGAAATGAAATCTCTAGGAAAGTTTAGTGATGGAGAAAATGAAGGTTTACAAAATGAAGGACTGCGAAGAGAGTGAGAGGGCCAGTATTAAGGGAAAATTGTTTTGCAGAAGATTGGAGGGGAGAGAAGAGGAAGAAAGAGATCAGTGTATAAGTGAAGAAGAGAATAAGGTTAGTATTGAGCTATTAGCTGGAATTAAAAATCATATTTTTATCTGTTTTTGACCTATTTTCATTTTCTTTGGGCTCTTCTAGGGACAAAGGCTTCTTTTTGAAGACTTTGCTTCCTTTCATCATTTAATAATTGCTTCTATTTTTCAGCTTTTGCTAAAAAGGCTATTTCTCAGCCCTGGGAATGCACTGGCATTAAAGGTGAGAAACAGAAGCTGTACTTTGAGCTCTTCCAAAGAAAAGCACTTTTAAAATCAAAGGCATTGCTGTATTGTTATTATTCTCTTCTTCCCTGAAAGCTTGGCGTGACATTAGCTGTGATCCTCAAAGAGAAGCCTTTCAGTTTAGCCATTATATTAATAATCTGTGACTCTAAAAAGGGACTGAATATCTAAATTGATCAACCTAGTCCAATAATCTTCTCTTCTTCATTCTGGTGCTAAGGATCTGAGCCAGGAATCAGAAATGGGAGCATTGTAACTCATTGTATCTTCCATGGAAATCACATCCAGCAATGCATTAATTGTAAGGGCACAGAGCCAAGCACTGTCGGTTCTGTGCAGAGATCTGCAAGCTCAGTGGGCACTGAAAGCATGAGATGTTAACTCATGAATAATCCTTCTATATTTTGACAGTTATATAACCAGTTGCTTATTATAATGATAATTTACATTAATATTGGAATAATGAATAGAAGACAAAAATAAGATGTTATTTTGGAAATAAGGAATATATATTTCTAAGTACCAGTTATTGTCTATCAAGACAAAATTGGGTGACTCTTACAATACTCAGGAAACACCAGTAATTACCAAAACTCCTAGTAGAAACTTGTCCCACTTAGGTAACTCCATGAAAGGTATCGCTCATTGAGAAATACCTAAACACAGCCTTAGAGGAAAGAAGGTTTTAAACTAGAAATATAATCCATACTTAGCAGTTCGTATAATTGGAAGTCACTTGTAGATGAGCAGTTTTAAAAAGAAAGCATTTAAAGAGGAGGTAGATGTAATTCCAAATTGCAATTATTTGTTATGTTCAATAATTATATATATAATATGCAATACATAATCTAATGTACAAGGTTGTCCAAAAAAAAAAATCCAGCCATAAATGCCTCTATTTTTCAGATTATATGCTGGGTATTTTCTGGACAGCCTACATATATATATATATATATATATATATATATATATATATATACACACACACACACACACACACACACACATATATATATATACACACATATATATATGTGTGTATATATATGTGTGTGTGTGTGTGTGTATACATATCTACGTACATATCTACATATACACACATAAACTCTATATAGATGAAACAACAGGTATGAAGAAAGCAATTTGAGCACTTCGTGTCTACTGGTCAACTAAAGTTCATTTATGGCCTTATAGATCCAACCTAAATTATAATAAAAGAAATTTATTTCCAAATGTTTCTATTATTTGGAAACAAAAGAGACATTAAAAGCCTGCACAGCAGATGAAAATTTGGGAAATTAAAACTATCTAGTATTAAAGAGGCATATCATTTAATAACTATCTTTCCAACTGTTGAATTGGGAAAATAAGTCCCATTGAAACATGGAACTATTTGGTGAAGATATTCTATGGGTTGATGACATGAAAACAATTTTGGATACCCTGAAGCAGAACCAAATCAGAGACCTATTTTTCTTTGTATGTGAGTGATTACATAGATTATAGGAATTCTACAATTGTCTCTACTTCTTTGGAACCCAGATATAGCCTCCGTGTTTTGGTTCACTAATATATCCCAAGATCCTAGAACCATATCTGGCACACACTAATCATTTGTTAAATATTTATGAAATTAAATTGTTGCTGACATACGCCTCTTACGGAAATCATAAGTGACCTCCACATGGTCTTAGTTGACCATAGACACATGGTCTATAATTTTAGTTTAATTATTGCTCTTAACAAACAAAAAATAAAAATAGAAAACACTCATCTATCACTTAACATTTACAAAGAACTTGCCACACATACCCCCCATTCAGTCATCTGGGTTCATACAGCCTGGAAGCTGCTGTGTGATAGAAGCCCATGTTGGCACCCCCTGGTGTGACTCCATTCTCTCTCTCTTCTGCTGCTGCTTTTAGGGGTTTAAATTGTGATCCCCTCCCCTCCCCCAAAAAAATCATATGTTGAAACTCTAACCCACAGTGCCTTAGAATGTGATCTTATTTGGAAATAGGGTCATTACAGATGTAATTAGTTAAGTTAGAATGAGCTCATACTGGAGTAGGATGGGCCTCATACCTGAAATGACTGGTGTCCTTATAAGAATAAGAAATTTGGACACAGACATACACACAGGGAGAATGCCATGTGAAGATGAAGGCAGAGATCAGGATGATGCTTCTACAAGCTAGGGAATGACAAAGATTGCCAGGAAACCACCAGAAGCTAGGGGAGAACATGGAACAGATACTCTTGCACAGCTCTTAGAAGGAAACAACCCCACCAACACTTTGATCTTGGACTTCTGGAACTATGAGACAACAAATTTTTGGCAAGCCTCCCAAGTTGTGATCCTTTGTTATGACATCCCTTAGCAAACTAATACAGCTATTTCCTTACTCCTCACAGCTTGTCAGATTACCTACAGGGGCACTTGTACCCTGACATCACTCCCACTGGGCATAGTCTTACTCAGTCAGTGCTCAGAGTTCATGAAATTGCCTGCAATTTATTCCAAAGCATCCACAATTACACATTGTCAATATCTAACACTTTCTCCCATCAAATTACACAGCAATTACATATGACATCTTTTCCTTACCTTCTGCTTGCCCCTGTGCTTGGAGTGGCATTATAACCTGGAGGGGGTGGTGGAAACCACGACTGTCTGTCAAGAAATGACATCAGTTATAAACATGGTGCTTGAAAGGCCTGATCCCACCCACATGTCTGCAGAAAAAGCTGAAAATAAATTGACAGCAAAAAAGGCAATGAAATGACTTTTTTATAAGCCTTGGAAATAAAATGAAAGCTATTTCATAAATGTAGTAGAAAGTAATGGTCCTGTACTCCAGGGTGTCTGTTCTCCCAAGTAAACTTCTTTTCCAATTAAACATTATGGACATTTCTGTAGAAAGAAATCTGAAGGAAATCAGGAAAATAGTAACATATTAAATCTAAATAGTAAATTCATGGGTGTTTATCATAAAAAATGCCTCTGTTTCTATTTTTCTGTATATCTGAAATATTTTATAATAAAAATAATAATTTTATATTGTACTCAAAATATGGCTTTTAAAAACTGTGATAGAAAACTCTGACAAGTAAGAATAATGAAAATATAAATAAATATCACAGAAATGCTAACCTCAATTTTATGTGTGTGTGTGTGTGTGTTTATGTTTATACACAAATACAGATATATATCCAATTAGAAAAATTGCCTTCACATTACTAGGGCATAATTTTAATTGGTAGAAATAACTAAGGGCTCTATCAAAAAGTCTAAGATATGGACCCAAATAGAAGATGTTCAGAGGAGAATGACATAGTGTAGAGAAGAAAAGGCTGGGATAAGGAGGACAGAAAAGTTACTTTAAATTTTTGAAACATGAGGCAGAGTCAAGGTGGCTGAGTAGGGAAACTCTGAGCTCACCTCCTCCCACAAACACATCAAAATTACAACTAAATTATAGAACAACAATGATGAAGAACCACCTGAAGACTAATTGAATAAAATCCCTATAACTAAGGCTATAAAGAAGAAGCTACGTCAAGACAGTAGGAGGGGCAAAGAGAAGGTCTAGGTGAGTCCCACACCCATGGTGGGGTGATCAATAAATGGGAGGAATATCTCAGCTGTAGAAGTCTTCCCTGAGGAATGAGGATTCTGAGCCCCATAACCAGGCTCCCCAGCCCAGGGCATCTATCAGTGCTGGGAAAAAGAGACCCTATTACACTTGGCAGGGATTATGCCCAAGAGAAAAAGGGCTGTGGGAGATCGAGATGTTGGCCTTGAAGGGTTCATGCACAAACTCTCTTGTTCCAATCTGTGGCACAGAGGAAGCAGTTTGAGAAGTCCACCAGCAAAAACTGAGCACCTGCCCTATACTAGGCATGGTCCTTGGTGCAGGCAAAAAAAAAAAAAATGATAATGTTAAAGGCACTCAGGTTCACAAATGCTTGCTTTTCATTTACATCATGGTTCACTAGCACTGTGTTGTCCTTAACATGCAAAGATTGCTTTCACCATCACATTTTGTCTCGTGAGGAATATTCTGCCACCACAAGTCTGCTTACAGCTCCGTGTGTACTATAATAGATCAATGGAACACAGCACAGGCAGAATGTAGGAGGCCCTCAAGGGAAGACGGAAGAGGAAGCAATAATCACACAAACACAGATCGGTGTCTTGGGCTAGGGCCTTGACTCTGTACTTGGAAGTAGAGTCAGCCCAAGTCACAGAGCAGAGGAGGCAGCCACAACACAGACTGGTTTCAAAAGCATAGCAGCATATGGCCACCCCACAGTCATTATTTCAGGGTAAGGCATTCGCCGTAGTAGGACTCTCTCCAGCTGTATCACCTGACATAGCACACCTTTTCATATCGGGGCTCTATCATCAAAAAGATTACCTAGATATTGAAGACCCTAAGAGAAAGAACTGGAGAAAAGATCGCACATTTGAAAAGAGCACTGGGGGAAAGAAGACTGAAGTTTGAGGGCAACATAATCCACCAGGCGCTGGTTCCCTGGGGAGGTGAGGAGGGAGCAAGGGGGAAGGGCAGAGCAACTTTTTGAGTGCTGCCTGGGGTCCTTGGTAGATGATTTGGTTCAGAAATTAATAAAGAACAATCCTTGACAGAACATTGGCAAGAGGCAGATCCAAGCCCGTCGTACCTCTTTTTCTTTACAGGAGTCGTAGCAGAGGTGGAAGGTGGGGTGCTGGTGGTGCTCGCACCGATAAAACCTGCAGGTTGCCTATTTAATCACAAGAACAAGTCATTACATTCCTGAAACTTTCTCATTCTGTCCCAATTGTATTAATCTACTTGTCTTCCCTCCTGCTCTCTTCCCACCCCAAAATGATTCACTTGAAAATAGGACAAAAAAGAGTTCTTCCTCAGTCTCACTGTCTAAATTGACAGGCTCTCCTCTAAGTAACTAAAACTGAGGGAATTGAATAAACACATCATTCATCATGTGACATTAATTTTGTGTCTCAAATCCAGATTGATCAATTTCATATTACAATGAAACTTTGGCCTGAGGGTGGTATACCCTGGTTTTTCTTGAACACGCACAAAGAAGTATACTTTATTCTTAAAATGTAGCTTTAGTTAGAAAAGTACATACGTTTTTGTTGCTTCTGGTGATCTAAATGTAGACAGCATGTGTCTGATAAGAAAAATAAAAGACAAAATTTGAGCAGCAACTAAGAATTAATACTTGCATCTATTAGCAATTGTCCATGAGTTTAGTTATTTTTAAGGGTTAGACATTATTTGAGAGAAAGTAAAAGAAAGCATCAGTGTTTGAATAAATTTGGTAAGATATGATATCCTGATCTTTTTATGTGTTATGCTAGACTGCAAAGGAAATTTTTTTCATTCAGAAAATTTAGTATCTTTTACACCCACTGTTTTTATTTGTTGAGTTCAATAATTTTTATTAGCAATAAGAATGAAAAATTGACATTTATATGTATTTCATAATCTTTCCATCAGGATAGCTTAATGATGGCCAGAAAAAATGGGATCTCTTTATTTTTAAACCAGGCAACAAGAGTATATTTTTCTCTAACCATGAGCAGGAATAAAGGTTTTTACTCCAGACATTTTGTGTTTAAAAACAAAAAAAGAGGATACGATTTACAGAAAGATATTAAGTAGGATCAAAGAATTGTAAGTAAATCAATAATGTATAGAAAAATATTGTACTTGAGCCTTTCCCAAAGTTAGTAAATACTGGTACCTATTGGTTAGTTGGTTATCCAAGGTATTGACCTTAAACATTTCAGCAGCATCATGTCTGTCTGAGATCCTTTATAAAGAAACAAGACAAAGTCTGGATGAACGTTACATTATTAAACTCTTTTCAGACCTCTTTTATGCTAGAATAACTTCAAAACATAACCTTTCTCTAGGAGAAAGGAATGTTTTATAGATATTAATCCCTTCAAAAATCTTTCAATAAAAACTTACCTGTGACAAAATCTATTTATGAGGCTATTTTGGTAGAGTTTGGAATTTTTAAATTTATGCATTGCAGCTAGACTTTCTGATTCACTGAGCACTGAATTCTATTTTATATTCATTATTGTTTAATAATCTATATAGCCAATGATAGGACTTCCTATGTTGGTAAAATATATCAATGGAAGAATTTTATAATGTTTTGTGGCATAGATAATGCTATGTGTTTGCAAACACATTTTATTTTCCTTCTGAGCACACAGGAAGACCACATTTCTCAGTCTTCATTTCATTTAAGTTGAGACCACGTGACTGAACTCTAGACTAAAGAACGCAGGCAGAAATATGTGCCACTTCTAGACTCATCCTAAAACCTCTTGTGTGATCCTCAATGCTCTTTCTTATCCTTCCACTGTGGCTTTGGTGCCCATGGATTGAAGATGGTAACAATAAAACATGGGAAGAACTTATGTCCCTGAGTCACTTCATGGAACAGAGATGTCCCCTACCCTTCCAGCTAATCACACTGGAGTCTAATGAAAGCAAGCAGTAATCTATTGTGTTGAACCACAGTGATATAAGGGCAAGAGAAGGAACTTGTTAAAAGTTACTCGACACTGGTGAATTAATTTACTTTGACTAATGCATTTCGTTAAGGAGGCCTACTGGCCATCAGAGCATTTAATGCCTCTAATCTCAGGTCTCTTCAAGGAGGGAAGGTTGGAAAAGGGGGTGTTTGTCAGTTCCTTGGGTCAGAAAAGACAAATTAGCAATCCTGGTATCTCTATGCTGGTGGGGGGATCTCACAATTACATCCTATTCCTTCTCTTCCCTCCCTCACACCAGAGAGGTTCTTCCCGACACAGGAGGCTCGCTCTTTTGGAGCATTTTTCAGGCTTGTGCAAAACTGGGATGCAGCAAAATTAGGCTCAACAAAAACAAAATGTCAGCAAGACTCTTCTAATGACCCCACACTATGGGTCTACTATAACATTTTCTAAATTTTCATTTTTACCACCAACTTTAGTACAGGTCCTTATATAAACCATTCCTGGGAAGATGGACATTAACTTTGCTTCAGTCTAAAGAAAAAAATATATATATATGTGAGGGGAAAAACATGATTTTTCTTGTCATAAATTTAAAATAATAATGATTCATAGATGTCATTTTGACATGTGTAACTAAAATATTGGTAAATAACATTGAAATTTTATGAGCCAACCCCAAACACAGTTTCTGTTTATGGTAAATAATGCCAGAAACTGATAATTCTTGAATGCATAAAGGGTGGTTGGCATCTGCCAGAGCTCCATATTGTTAACAGACTGTTCACAATACAGGCATCAGCTTATATAGGATTTCAGAATTCACATATAAAAAACCTCATATCTAAGGTGGTCATCAGGTCCAAAGACTATGAACATACCCTGCCCTGCTGCTGGGCCTCAGATGTTTATGTTGAAAAGGCTCTGCAATAAACATCTCTGAATACCATCAGTATAATATCAGGTAACTTAAATCTTAAATGTTCCTTGGCAACTCTACTCAGAATTTACTGTAGAGGGAGTTCCCTGATGGTGTAGTGGCTTAAGGCTTTGGCGCTGGCGCTGTCAGTACTGCGGCCTGGGTTTGATTCCCAGCCAGGGAGCTACCCGAAGACCAAAAAGCAAAAAATAAATAAATAAATAAATAATTTACTGTAGAGCTGTCGGTGAGAACTTGACATAAAATAAAGGTAATCTTGGGAAACTGACACTCTGGAACACTGAAAGCAGCAATCAGCCTAAAGCAAACAGAATCTGAACATCAAACATTCTCAAGGTTTATAAAGGTGAGTT
>PVJL010016785.1:0-20002 GCA_004026885.1 Lyroderma lyra | reverse complement strand
GCTGGGGCCCGCGCGCTCTCTATCCGATTAGTCCCAGGGCCCGAGAGGCGGAGCCTCGGAAGCCCGGACCTGGGTCTGGTACGCCGTGGTTCCTGCGGAGGAGGTCTTCACGGGCGCGAGCACCGCCCTCACGCCTTCCTCGCACGTCAGCTCCGGGTCGCGCGGTCCCGATTCAACTGGGACTGCTGTCGCCGCCGCCGCGGAGCGCACCTTTCTTCCGCTCGGGATGTCGGAGGACGCTGGGTTTTGACGTTCCGAGCCCTGCGGCCCACCCCGTGCGCTTTTACGTCACCTTTCGCCGGTTCAACAACCTGTGCCCGATGTGCGCATGCGCTCTCGTAAAGCCTTCGTTTGTTCCTATGGCAACGGGTCCCTCCTCAACGCCACTACAGCGCCTTTTCCTCCACATTGCCTAGTTCTCCGGTCTAAGGGCGGCCTGAAAGACCCCTCAAAACTGCTCCCCCAAGGCCTCACGACTGTGCCTCCTAATGACAATAGCAGGAAGAGCAAACCTTCGTTAAATATTGCATTCCAGGCCCTGTAGCAAATGGATCATGGATAAGAATACCTGCTAGAGTCAGACTGCCTGTTCGAATCTCACACCACCCTCATTAGCGATCTCCCCTGGAGAAAGTTATTCACCTCAATAAGCCTCGGTTTCTACATCTGTAATATGGGGACGCTAATAACTATCTCACAGAGTTGTGTGAATTAAATGAATCATAAAATGCTTATGGTTTTATTCTCTTTTCTGTCCCACTCCAGTGCCTCAAAACCTTTCCATTTCCCACCCAGACCCTTCCCCTCAAATACCATTTCTCACTACCCTAGAGCTCACATTCTCCTCCAAATACTAACCCTTTCTCCCAGGCTATTTCTCCCCAAACTTCTCTGGCCTTGTATGCCCTTCATGCTCCCCCCTGCCAAATGTAGATTTTTCTCATCCCCTGGACATTCATTCATTCCTCCAACAAACATTTTCTGACTCCATTCTTTGTCTCAGGCCTTGTGCTGGACACTAATACTGATATGGAGATGAATGGCCATGGCTTCTATCCTCAAAGAACTCCTAATCCCAAGGGAGACACAGGGAGGCAAAGGCACACAGTACAGTAAGAAAATGTGAAACCTGAGAAAGGGGGCGTTGGAACTAAGAGGAAGGGGCTTGCCTGGTGACAGCACAGAAATCTTCCCAGAGGAGGTGGAGTTCAGTAAGTAAATGAACAAACAAACTGATATGTCAGTTTGTAATATTCAGTAATAAAAGGAAATCACCTATCTAGCCACGAAATGACACAGATAGGCATATTGTTAAATGAAAGAGGCCAGTCTGAAAAAAGCCACATATTGTATGATTCCAATTGTATGACATTCTGGAAAAGGCAGATTTAATACAGAAAGTGAACAAATTGCTGCTTGCCGGGGTGCTGATGGGTAGAATTGGATAGGTGAAGCAGTGAAGCTATTCTGTATGATACTGTAATGATGAATGTCAGCATTGGTCAAAGAATAAACTTCAATGTATGCAAATTTAAAAAATACCATTTAGATGGTTGGGGATCCCAGGATGGGATACAGAATATGACAAAAGAGTGCAGCTGTAAGACACGTGTATGAAACAGCCTCTGAAGGCCTGAGGAAATAAGGTGCCAATCTGGAAATGAGTGGAGTCTGTAGTAATAAAGGCAAAAGGAACTGCATAGAGCACTGTACTCTAGTTAGGCTTCCCATGAGGGTGTGGGTCAACAATTCTGAAACCACTACACACATACACTGGAGTTGAAAATTAAGTAGATGTAGGATGGATCATTTCTCACTGCTGGAATGAGACGTTACAGCTAAGACTGATCCATGCGGTAGTGGATTGGAATTGGAGACATCAATATGAACTCAGGTTTAGCCTAACAGAGATACAGGTGGTTCCACACAGAAATATTTACAAATGTATATATACATAGGTTAATGTATACACATGTTAATCACTTCACGGTGTCGGCTGAGAGGACCGAGAAGCAATCTAGTGTCCAGATCTTGGCTTCTAACACCGTTCTCCAATGAAATGAACCAGAGTGCCTTGCAGCAATGGCTGATCCTAAGACCGGGACAGGAAATGTGCAAGATGATCCTGGAGCATCTTGTAGGGCAGAAAGTAAGAAAACCCTGAAAACAAAAACAAAACCCTGCAGTGATGGGGCTATGCCACAGGGAGACAGGAGCCCATGAAAGAGCCAAAGCTGGGACCATTTGAACAAAATAAATAAAATAGTATTGAATTAGAACTTAAAGTATAAACAAATACCCATGAGCCCATATGGATATAAATATATCATTGACTGAATAAATAAAGGAGTGGAGGAAAAGACAAATCTCCCGTATGGAAGATTTCCGAGTAATCCAGTCAACACTCTGCCCTTAAGAGGGGGCTACGCATAGTGACTTCCTTCCGAGGAGATAGTAGATAAGAAGAGAAAATTTTAAAAGGAGTAGTTTATAGTATAAAAATCTGAGAAACACTGCTTCAGGCCAGGTGATCAAGACCAGCATCAGTAGTGATGTCATGCTGATAGTATGCACCCTTAAGATGACTGGATGAAAATGTCACCGGCCCTCTGTGGGCTTCCTCCCCCAAACCCATCACCCCAGACCAATAATGAAGAAACATCAGACAAATTCCAGTTTAGGGACATTATATGAAATACCTGAGCCATCCTCTCCAACACTGGCAAGATCATAAAAAAAAAAAAATAAAACAAGACAAATTCTGAGAAACCATCACAGCCAAGAGTGGCCTAAGGAGACATGACACCTAATGGAATGTGTCCTGGATGGCATTCTGGAACAAAAAAAGGGCAATTAAGGAAAAACTGATGAAATCTGCATAAAATATGGTCTTCAGTTAATAATAACGTATCAGTGTTAGTTCAGGAACTGTGACAAATGTACATTCTAAGGTAAGATGTTAACTAATGGTATGATAGTTAACTGTGTGTGTCAACTTGACAGGGTCGCGGGGTTCCCAGACATTTGGTCAAATATAATTCTGAATATGTCTGCAGGGGCTGGGGGAGGGGTTTCTGGATGAGATGAATATCTGTTGACTCAGTGGACTCAGTAAAGCAGATTGTCGTCCTCGTGGTAGGCCTCTCCCAATCAGTTGAAGACCTAAATAGAACAAAAGGGCTGAGGGATAGTAAACTTTACCTGCCTGCCTGCTGAGCTGGGACAGCAGTGTTCCCCTGCCCTGCAGCTGGAACTTACACCATCCTGGTTCTCAGGCCTTGGGCTGGCCTGGAGCTACACCACCGACTGCAGATCTTGGAACTGCTCAGCCCCCATAACCACCTGAGCCAATTCTTTATAACAAACATCTTTACACACATGCACGCATGCCCAGACCTCTCCTTTTGGTTCTGTTTCTCTGGAAAACTTTGCCTAACACATAGAAGCAGCCAGATGTGTAGTATATGAAACTTCCTGTACTATCATTGAATAATTCTGTAAACCTAGACCCATTCTAACATAAGTGAATGTAATATCTTGATGGCTAAGAATTCATTGAGTTGTACACAAGATTTACATAAACGTATGTTATACTCAAACTGTTCCAAGTAGATTTAATGGAAAAACCTGATTCTCTTGGGAAATCAGAAGATGTTGTGGCTCTGGTTGGCTGAGACGGGTCACAACCGGTGGAGCTGGGTGGCAGGTGCCTCTCTTAGCGAAGGAGGGGCTCTTGGTTCAGCACAGACTCTGCCTACCCACTGCTCCTTTCCGACCTGGCCTCTGCTCCAGCTGTTGTCTGTTGGGACCTTCTGGGCTAGCAGCCTTGTTGGGGTGGGAGGCAATGCATGACATTCGAAGGAGCTGTGGTCACTTCTGGTGCCAGCAGACACACTGCAGACGGTGAAGACCATCCCGGCAACCCCCTGAACTCCCTAACCTCAGAGCCTGCCAAGCTGGGGGCCAGAGGCTGGTGGGAGGCTGACCCTGAGTGGCGTTCTGATCGCCGCCTGGAACGTGTTCGTCACTACCCCCAGTCCCTGCAAAGAGCACAGGCATCTCAGGCAGCAATGCCATCTGTGCCACCCAGTGGAGGGTTGTGGGAAGGAAGGTGGGCTGCGACTCCCAGCAAAGCTGCAAGCCTGGGGCAATTTCTCCTGGTCCCTGGGCCTGCCAGACAGGCTGGCAGGAGAGATCACCTAATTGAGGATTAAGGATTAATTGGGATCTTCCAAGAGTGGTGTCGAAGCTGCTGCAGCCAGCCCTGGCACCTTATTGTCCAGGCTCCGGGCCAGGCAGAGCACCGGTGGCTGCACGCCTGCTCTGAGCAGCAGTGGTGGTGAGGACCAGGCCTCCCACCCCTCCCCGACCAGGAGGTCAGGCCTCGACCGCCCTCCCTGCAGGCGGCAGCAGCGGCTGGTCAGGCCACACTCTGCAGACCAGCCTCTGCTGTAGCTGGAGGAGGCTGAGCCGCCCTGGGTCCACGCTGACCCTGAGGCACCCTCTCTTGCTGGATTTGTGATTTTAGAGTCCCCAGGTCTGAGCGCAAGTCTCATCTCTGCTCTGTCCTGATTGCGTGTGATTTTATGCTAGTCCCTTGTCCCCCCTGGAGCCTTCTGGTGCCAGGCGGAGGGGCTGGGTTAACCTGGGGACCAGGGTGGATCACGCCAGTTCTTGAACAAGAGTGTCACAAAATGCAAAGAGAAGAATACTGCAGCAGCATGTCCTGCGTGAGCCGGAGGGGAGAGGTGGCCACGGGGTTGCAGGACCTCTAGCAAGTCACTCAGACTGGCCCTCTCCATTTCCTCAATCTGGAAAATGGCCTGTGAAGACAGGGGCAGGGCTGAAGTGAGGCGACATGCCTCTCAGCTCCCCCAGGAAGCAGACACTGAGATGCAGTCAGGAATGCGAGAGGGAAAGGTGAGGCAGCAGGACTGGCCGGAAGACCTCTGTCTGAGACCGGCCTGCCCGGGCCTCGGCCGACATAAGGGGAGCTGAGATAGAGAAAACCCAGGACAGGAGCCTCGCATCAGGCAGAATCGGACATGGCCTAGCCAGCCCCCAGGGAGCTTGGCCGGCAGCTGCAGGACTTTGGGAAGAACTGGGCGGCAGCCTAGAAGCCAAGGGGTATCCTGAGGGGGCCAACAGCCAGAGCCTGACAGCTCACTCACACCTCCAAGCCAAGGAGAACTAAAGCTCGTTCTCGGAGGGCTCTGAGAAGCACCCCTCCAAGAGCAAATGAGATCGAGCTTGGGCAAAGCCCTCATACCCCTGCTCCCCACCATGTAATGCTGGCCTGGGCAGGGGCTGTTCACAGGATGAGGGGCCAATGTGCACCCAGTTCTGGGAGAAGCAGGTCAGGTTTACTCATCCGGGTATGTTTCCTGACGCACCTGCTGCGGGCTGGGTCCAGGATCCAGAGAGGCCCCTGCCCACCCAGAGCACACAATTGAGGGGGCTGGTGGCCCAGGACTGAACTTTTGGGGACCACATACCGAGTCCTTCAGGGTAAGGAAGCAGAGGTGAGAGCCATCTCCCCAGGTATGAAGGTACTTTATTTTCATGCAACGGAGATGGGCAGGGGGCTTGGGGAGGAGCGGAGGTGGGGGTGAGGGCAGGCCAGGGCATTCCACACAGGCGGAGGGTGGGGAGGAGAGGCGGAGGTGCCATCTGGAGGCGGTGGGCTTCCCAGAACACGGGGGCGGGCGGGCAGTGCCTGTGGTCCCAAGTCCTCTCTGCTGCCTCCAGCTCTGCGCAGGCTCAGCGAGACATCATTCGCACAAACTCTGCCAGGACAAAGCCAAGATTTCAGGTCTGCTCTCGGGTTAGGCCAGAGTATTGGCCTTGAGGTGGGAGGGAGTGCAGAGCGGTCAAGGGCAGGGCCTGCAAGGGAGCCCCCTGGATCTGACAGGGAAGAGGGCCCTGGGCCAGGAAGAGGGGCTTTATCTTATGGACAAAACAAATCTTATAACTGAACCTGTTTTCTTCTTTCCTTTGGCCGCTAGGAAGTTCAGGAACAATTTGGGGGCCCATCTGGAGAATTTCTACGCACTGATTTTCCTTGGCTTCCTAGGATTATTTAATCCTCATTTTCCCTCTGTGGGAATGCAGCGTAGAGGAGGATCTGGGCTGTGGACCAGGCTGCCTGGACCCAGATCTTGGCTCTATCCACTTCCTTTTGCACAGCACCCACACTTTGCTAAGAACTGACTCTCTTCTCCTGCTTCCGGGGATGATAATCCCGCCTTCCTCCTGGGAGCGGACTCAGGCTTAGCAGAGGGCTGGCACTCAGTGACCAGGCTGCCCTTATTCTTTACCTGTCACAGGCCTTCTCGGGTGCGTGGCGGAGAGCCGTACCTTCAAAGTCGACCAGGCCGTCCCCGTTGAGGTCCATGTCGTGGAGGATCTCGTCCACCTCCCGCTGGGTGAGGCGCTCCCCCAGCAGGGCCTTGAGGGCTGCCCGGAGCTCGCCCAAGCTGATGCAGCCATCCCCGTTGGTGTCAAACTGTGGCGGCGATGGTCGTGGCGTTGGGTCGCCCACCGAATCACCCATTCAGTCAGCCCCTCCCTCGCAGCGGACACGCAGGCCCCGCCCGCCCTCCAGCCCCAGCGGCCCCACCTCTCGGAAGGCGTCCCGCAGCTCCCTGACGCCGATCATGTCCGCTGTCTCTGCCAGCAGCTTGGGGCCCATCAGTTCCACAAAGTCTTCAAAGTCCACCTTCCCACCGCCTGGGGGACATGCTCGTCAGAGACCCCCGCCCAGCCCCGGCCCTCCTCTGCCCTGGGGCCTCCCCTCGGCTGGTGTCCCCACCACCACGCACCCCTGCTGCACTAAATGTGCCCTTGGCTCCCTCTGGACCCCGCAGGCTGGGCCACCTGTGTTTCTTGATGACTTCCCCTGATTTTCCTGAAGCGTTTGTTAGGGTTCAAGTTCTAGCCCCAGTGATACGGCTGTGTGACCTTAGGCTCTCAGTCACTTAACCTTTCAGATACTCAGTTTCCTCATCGGAAAGATGGGGATAGTGGTCCTCGCCCTGCCCACCTTGTAGGGGGCGGTGGGAGTCTCTGGAGGCAGAGTCCTCGCCTGGAGAATGACCAAGGTCCGGGCTCTGAGAGCCAACCTGAGCCTGGGCCGCCCGGCCGCCCTGCCCTGGCCTCGGGAGCGCTGGGGGTGGGCCGGGTCGGAGGCACATACTGATTTGCTGTGAAATCTCGATGAGCTCCATCTCGGTGGGCATGTAGCCCAGCGTCCGCATGCAGGCGCCCAGCTCCCGGTAGCCGATGTAGCCGTCCCGGTCTCGGTCAAATTCCTGGAAGGCGACCTGCAGTTCTGCAGGCAGGGCAGGGTCAGCTTTCCCCGCTGGCCCCTGGACCCCAGCTTGGATCAGCTCCCCCTCCTCCCTGCGGTCCAATCACTCCCTCCTTCTAAACATCAGTTTCGCTC
The DNA here is from genome assembly GCA_004026885.1 of Lyroderma lyra. Classification (NCBI taxonomy): domain Eukaryota; kingdom Metazoa; phylum Chordata; class Mammalia; order Chiroptera; family Megadermatidae; genus Lyroderma; species Lyroderma lyra. The sequence goes on along the minus strand of PVJL010016785.1, from coordinate 12,558 downwards.
TGGGTAGTGGGGATATGACAGTGAAGAGAGAGACAGAGAGAGAGAGAGCGAGAGAGAGCGAGAGAGAGAGCGAGAGAGAGAGCGAGAGCGAGAGCGAGAGAGAGAGAGAGAGAGAGAGAGAGAGAGAGAGAGAACACGCGAGCGTGAGTGCAAGGGAGGGGAGGGGACGGGGGAGAGGAGGGGAGGGAGGGAGGAAGGAAACCCCTGACCTCATGGAGCTCACATCTAGAACACTCTGCCCTCCTCTTTGGTCCTTGTGTCACCTACTAAAGGACATCGTCCCTCTAAATCCAGTGCCCTCAAGCCCATTTGCCCATGTCCTTGAAGGCGCTTGGCACCACGTGTAACTGTGGTTGACTTAATGATGTCTGTCTCCAGGGGACACGGGCCACATCTGCCCGGTGTGCCACGCTTCCCGGCGCTCAGCACGGGGCCGGGCACACGGTGGGCACCCACACGGTGTTTGCTGAATGAACAAATACAAAAGGGGCCCCGGTCCCACCTGGCGAATGAGACCAGGGGACCGACAGCTGGGCGTTTGGTCAACCCTCCCTATTCAGTCCGGTCCCAGTATCATCACATGCGTCCCCGGCAGCAGTCCTGCTGGAGACTGCTGAGGCCCCCCACCCAGTGCCCCCTCCCCTGTCGCAGCCCCTCCACCCCTCCGGAAATTCTAGTTCTTTCCCAGACCTTTTACCTTCAATCTCCTCCGGCCGCAGCTCCCGATCCTGGGGGGCACAGATGGGTTAGGAATCCCCAGACCCCTTCTTTTTTGTTTTCTGGGGCTCACCACTCAGCCCCCCGCCCCGCGTAACAGGGCCTCTGTGTGTCTGACACTGCTCAGACCCGGTTCCTCCCACCCATTTCTGCTGACTGGCTTGGGGTCTTGGGTCCCGCCTTCCCTGCCACCTGCCCTGGCCCCTCCCAGGGCCTCCCCACTCCCACCCTCTTCTAGGGCACGGGGCAGATCTGGGATTGGGCAGAACCTCCGGCTTGGCCCGGAGGGCCGCAATGTCCCTGTCTCCTGTGTCCTCTCTCCCTGTCCTGGGGATGCCGCCACCTCCCTGCCCACCCCCTGGATGGCTGTCTCTCTCCGCCCCCCACCCTGAGGGATCTGTGTGCCTCTGCACCACCTCCCCACTCAGTCTGCGCCCCCTCAAGGAGCGGCAGAGTGAGGGGCCGGGGCAGCGGCCGGGCGGCCGTACGTACGGTCCGGGTGGCAGCGATGCTGGGCCGCAGGAAGATGCAGGCAGGCCCCACCAGGCTGCTGAGCACCGAGTAGCCCTGGACACCCGGCCCGGGGCCCCCAGGCTCCTCGGGACTGTGGTGGGAGCTGGGCCACTGCCAGCCATCCTGCAGCAGAGCCGGCCATGAGCTGGGGTGGGGGCCCCCTCCACCTCCACTCAGCGGCTTCTCCTGCCTACAGCACCCGGTGCAGAACAGTGGGGGCCCCACCTCTTATTGCTCCAGGCTGCAAGGGTCTACCCCTTACTGTTCAGTTGGGCAAACTGAGGGCCAGAAACCAAAGGGACTCAGCCAAGGTCACTCAGAGAGCCAGTGGCAGAATGAGACCTTGAGCTCAAGCTCAGTGTCCCCCAAATCAAGACTGGCTAGCAGGGAGCAGGGGCAGGCAGCTGGACGGGCAGCTGGGAGGCCTGATGAGCTTGGCGGGGAGGCCCAGTGGTCCCCAGGGGTGCCGGAGTTCAGGTGCTCCCCGGGGGGAAACCCCCGTCTAGGGCGGTGGGAACCAACCCCTCCATCCCCGTGCTGTTCCCGCCTCTAACCCCTTCCCGGCCGGCGCACAGGGCCCTGCCCACCCCTTGACCCTTCCAGGGGCCAGCCCAGACTCCTGGCCTTGGCTTCTCCCCGCTGACCCTCCTACCTTGGGCCCCCAGTGTTGGGGCCGCCTGGCACAGTTTCCCATGGGCCCTTGGACCATGCCAAGCCTGAAGTCCCGGGGCCGCCCGGGCTGGGCCCCTGCGGATGCTGTGGGCGCCCGCCAGCCCCCAGCCGCTCCCAGCGAGAGTCTGGGAGCACTCCAGGGGATTTTCCTGGGGTTTTGTGGGGAAGAGCAGGGGCGGGTGGGCAGGCGGGGCGGCCCTGGGCACGGGGGGCGTGGGTCCTAATCCAGGATTATCTCTCAGCATCTCTGCTGGTGAGGGGGGCCACCCGGGGCCCAAGGGCCCCCAGAATGCCCAGCCTTTCCGTACTCACTCCTGAGGGTCTTACAGATGCCTCTTCTCCAACATCCCTCTCCCCGCAACCCCTACTCTTAATCTCTCCCAATCAGCAGAGATTTAATGCCTTCAGAGCAAGGCCTGGACCCAGGAGGAGGAGGCCAGGCACCCAGTGTGCCAGGGCGGTGGCTGGGGCATCTCCTCGTCAGCATGGCAGACAATACTGGGTGCAAATCCTCCCCCTGCTGCCTGTCCTGAGGGAGAACGCACCCTCGGCCCCGCCCGGGAAGCCACTGCCCCTTCCTGCCGGGACCCTGGCTCTCACCTGCCCAGGTGACTGCGCTGGCGCCTCTGCCTCTACCAGTGTCCTGAGCCCTGTACTTGGACAAGGAGCCCAAGAGGGCCGACCCTGGGGGCCGGGGCCTGGCCGCCGGGCTCAGTGAGGGCGGAAGTGGGGAGGAACCAGCAGACCGACCGACTGACCCCCTCCATCAACATGCATGACCGGGGGTGCCTCCCGGGGCTCAGTAGTGGGTCTGAGCGCCCCAGTTGGGGTGTCGGGTCTCCGCTGTTCCCTCGTGGTCCCCTCAGTGGAGGACGGCCCATACCCCTGCCCACTGTACCTGCCCGTAGGCTGCCTGCACCTGGGCCTCGAGCTCCTGCAAGAGTAAACGCCGCCTGGTGGCTGCTTGGCTGACAGGGGCCCGGCTGGGCCCTGCAGTGCCCTCAGAGGGCCTGGGGTCCCCCGCGGGCAGGCTGTCACCTTCCGGGCCCTGGGGAAGGGCCATGGAGACGGGGGCTTGGCACCTCCTGCTGGCCGAGGGATACGGCCCCACTCCGGTCTCCCTGGTCCTGCGGAAGGGTCACTTAGTGGGCACCTGCGGGGGTGGTCCCCACAGGGTACTCTTCTTCTCCTGTCCTTCGCTCTATGGGCTGATAGGGCCCCAGGCCCCCCAAGTGCCATATCTCTCCTAGCTCCCCTTGCCCCTCACACACTCTCCCCCAAATCCCAGCCTTCTCCCCACCCCACCACCCTCCAGCCTGTGTGCTGGCCCAGAGGGCACAGGGCTCCCACCGGAGCGTCTGCGCAGACCCTGGGCCGCCCAGCCTCTCTGGCTCCCGGCTTCCGAGTCTCCCCGAACCCCGTCTTCCTCTGCCCCTGTCTGCACTGCCTGCTCCGTGGGGTCTCACTGCAGGCCCTCCATCTGCCCTCGACCCCGGCTGACACGGCTGACATGGCTGACACGTGTTCAGGGGGTCTGTGGGGCTCTCCAGCCTCTCAGGCCTGTCCCGCTGTCACCTCCCTCCCTCTGCGGCTCTGGCTCTTGTTCACATTGGTCTGTCTGTCTTTCCGTCAGTACCCTTGCTCTTCCGTTCTCCCCACCATCCTCCCTCCCCGGTGGCTCCTGCATTCTGGAATGACAGGTCCGCCTTCCCCCAGCTGCCCCTCAGGCTGCCTCCCTGCTCCCCACCGCAGGGTGCTTCTGCACTCCCCTGAGTCCCCCTCCTGCGCGCACTCCCCCACCCCCCTAACTTCTGCCGAACTCCAACCTCCTGCTTCTCAGGGAAAAGGGGGCGTGGGCCAGGCAGCCCCTGCTGGCCTTTTGTGCCCCCTCAGGGTTAGGCCCCAGCCCACTTACCGCCTGGCTGCCTGCTCCTCACCTCCCAGAATGAGGTCAGTTGTCCTGCCCCGGCCCTACTCCAGGCCCCTCATGATTTATTCACCTGCCCGCCGCACCAGCTTTTGTCCGAGGGAACCAGATCCTGCCAGACACCTGCCACCTGAGCTGCTGGCTCTGGCCTCTCTCGGCCACGTGCGACCATCCATTCATGTATTCCCTTTGCAGACATCTGAGGCCAGCTGGGACCCAGACCCGGGTCAGCTGCTGGGGCCACACGACAGCCCCGTCTGCGCGAGGGCCCCGCTCTCGGGCGCATCTAACTCGGCAGAGGGCCGACAGACGGCTTCCAAGTGCGTGGGGCACTGACCCAGGCATCAGGGGACTTCGTGGAGGAGATGGGGCAACCTTCCTGGCGTTGCCTACCCACGTCTAACCTGGGCTTGGCCCTGGGCCAGTGCTGGGGTCCCAGGTGGGGGGCAGCGGTGAACTGGCTGTGCTCCAGGGCCTAGAATGGACATGGCGCTGCCGGAGGCCCTCAGCAGGGGGGCAGGGGTCAGCAGCCCCTGGGTGGCAAGAGGCCGGAGAAAATTTCAGAGGGCCTGAATCTTCAGCAAATGTTTGTGGGGCACCTGCTATGTGGCCCCCTCGGTGCTGGAACATTCCTTCTGGCGGGAGATGCACATTGAACACCCCCAGGATGGCTGTGGAGCAGGAGGAGAGCAGAGACCTGGCTGGGAGGGGGAGGGGGCTACAGAAGAGACATGCGACCAAGATGGCGGCGGGGAGTGACCGCATGAAGGGAGGGGTGGCAGAGGGACCAGCCACCACACAGCCCTGAGCAGGTCTGAGGAACCGAGGGAAGGCCAAGGTGGAGAGGTGAGTGCACGCTGGCCAGGCGGTCAAGGGAAGGAAGAGCTCCTTGTCACCACTCATGTTGACCATTTGAGGGCTTGGCCTTCAGCATCCTCAGCCCCTCTGTACCCCGGGCCTCGCCTCCCCGCGGGTGGCACTGCCGACATCCCTCAGAGACGAAAATTCTCCCATTTCTGTAAGGTCGGACAAAAGGCCTGTGGGGTTGGGTTCCCCTATACATTTGCCATGTGACTCAGACAAGGTATCTCACCTCTCCAAACCTCAGTCTCCTCTTCTGAAAAACGGAGGTTGGCCTATTATCTGCCTCATGGTTCCTTTGTGAACATTAAATGATAAAGGACCTAGCAGGTTCCTGGCACGTTGGAAGGGCTCAAAGAATGGTGAATGCCACATGTGATGAATGACTTTCTGTCCAAATAACCACCTAAGAAGACGGGAAGCAACGAGAGATGTGTGTCCCAAAGTATAAGCCAAGGTAGCAGGAGCTGTAAGTGGTTAGGATACAGTGGATAGAAGTGCCTTCACTCAAGGAGCAGAGCCTTTGTGTCTAGGTGAAGAAAGCCCAGCCTGGAGATCTTCCTGGCTTGTTTTCGATGAGCAGCATCTCAGGGCGTTCATCTTGGTGCCCTTGTCTTGCCCATCCTAACTTGGCCAAGCCAGGGTCCCCACTCCAGTATCCAGGATGTCCAGGTGGATCAGTGTTTGACATATAAGAGGACAGATGGATGACTGGATGGATAGGTGTGTGGTTGGATGGATGGATGATCTGATGAACTGATGTTTGAATGGTTGGTAGATGGAAGGACTGATGACTGAGTAAATGGATGGATGGATGGGCAGATGGGTGGGTGGTTGACTAGATGGAAGGATGGATAAATGATTTAATAGGCTAATAGTTAAATGCTTGGTAGATGGGAAGATGCATGACTGGATAGATGGTTGGGTGGATGGTTGAATGGATAGATAGAAGACTGGGTAAAACAATGGATGGATAGATGGGTTGATTGGGTGGGCAGTTGGATGAACGAGTGGATAAATGGATAGGTGAATGTTTTGATGGACTGCTGGTAGAATGTTTGGTTGTTGGATGGATATGGATGATTAGACAGATGGATGTATATAGATGGACCTGCAGACAGATGAACTGCCAGTGAAGGCCTTATATTCCTGATTAAAAGAGTCGGTTAGGGTAGAGATAGGTAAGACATGGTGTCTCCCATGACGTCCAGCCCACTCATTGCCCCATACATAGTAATCGTGTGAATGGAAGCTTGGGTGTATCTATCTTCCTCCACTCCGAGCTGTGATTCTTCTGATGGCAAAGATGATGGCTCCTTCTCCACCCTGTTCCCCACAAGCCAGTCCCAGGCTTGGCACTTGGTAAGCACCGTACAAGAGCCATGTTGAGACACCACTTCACACTTGCTCGGATAGCTGAAGTGAAAACGACAGAGTCACAACTGTTGGTGAGGTGTGAAGTTGAGCCCTTCAAATGCTGCTGGGCTTATAACACGGGGCAGCTACTTTAGAAGAGGCGATTCTTCAGAACGAGTTACCCTACGACCCAGCGATTCCGTGCCTCGGTATGGACCCAAGGGAGATGAAACCTAAGTTCACATAAAAACGTGTACGCCAATGGGTACAGCAGCATCGTGCACAATAGCCCCAAAGTGTCCATCAGTGCAGCAATGGGTAAATAAAATGTGGCATATTGGTAAAATGGAATATTATTCAGCTGCAGGAAGGACTGAGGTATGAGAACATGCTAGGACATAGATGAACCTTGAGACATTTTGCTAAGTGAAAGTAATGAGTCACAAAAGACACATACTCTATGATTTCATTTATATGAAATGTCTAGAATAGGCAAATCCATAGCAACAAAATAGACTAGTGGTTGCCAGGGGATGAGAGGAGGGGGGACTGCTAGCGGGCACGGGGTTTCTTTTGGGGATGAGGAAAATGTTCTGGAATTAGTGGTGATGATTGCACAACATGGAATATACGAAAAACCACAGCATGTGCACTTAATAAGAGTGAATTTCATGTAGCAATACAGCTGTCTGTAGGTATCTAAAACCCCGCCAAAGACAGGTGTTGATGTGCATATACACGGAGGTGGGGCTGGGACATAGGGAGGCGCCTAGCCAATCGGGCTGCGGAAGCTGTGCTTCGGGGCCCAGTGCCCGCTGCCCTAGACCACAAGCTGGGACTGTGGAGCCAGAGGGCTGGGGATAAAAGCAGCCACCTGGAACCCCACAGCACAGTGCCAAGCCATCCTGGGTGACAGACTGCGCAGGGGGCCTGAGTGTGACGGCTGCAGGCAGTGAGCTGGCAGGAGGCTTGCCCACTGGGCGGCAGGAGTGTCTGCTGTTCTTCCAGGTTGGTGATACTTGTGCACAAAGGGGGCATGCGTGTGCTCCAGGTCAGAGCAGGCAAATGAACCTCTCTGTATGATGGGACCAAGACTCCCTCCCTCCCCCCCAGGGCACTGTGGAAATGAAACACTCATAAGACCATTTACACCAAGCCCGTCCAACCTGCGGCCCGCAGGCCTCATGCGGCCCAGGGCGGCGTTGAATGCGGCCTGACACAAATGCATAAACTTTCTTAAAACATCATGAAAATTATGCACGGACCTTTGGTTTAGCTCATCAGCTGTCATTAGCGTGAGTGTATTTTATGTGTGGCCCGTGACAATTCTTCCAGTGTAGCCCAGGGAAGCCCAAAGGTTGGACACCCCTGATTATACGAAAGCTCTTTGTAAGCTGCTAAATGCTGAGCAGATGTTTCTCCAGCTGTGACTCAGGGATAGAACTCAGCTCCGGCACCCCTCCCCCAACCCCTCCCTGCTCCAGGCAGCTGTGTGCCCCAACGAAGCTAAAGATTGCTAGTGACAAGGTGAGTTGGGGCTTTTCCCACACTGTGGATACATACTCCTGCACAGACTATCATCCTCTCCTTGTGGCTCTGACCACAAGGAAGGGGCCTTGTGGATCAGGCCCCAGTTTCCCAGGAAGACCGCCACACCCAATGAGAGGCCCCACCCACACCCCTCCCTTGAGAGGTGGCAGCCTGGAGAACTGGGCTGCGGCTGCGGTTGGGCCCACACAGAGGCAGGCACGGGCTCTGCTGGGAAGCACACACCCTCTGAGGTCCAGCAGGTTCTGGTCCTTCCAGTCTTCCTGCCTTTCCATCCAACCATAACCCCATGTCCAGCCTGTATTTGAAGAGTACAGAGCACTTAGACTCAACCAAAACAGGTTGGAAGACAACAGGCCATGTGGAAGAAAGAATGAGGGTTAAAAGTGAGGCCCCTGAGGCCAGCCAGACCTGGGTTTAAATCCTGTTACTAGCTGTGTGACCCTGGGAAAGTCACTTAACCTCTCTGTGCCTTGGTTTCGTCTTCTGTAAGAAAAGGACCAGGACAATCCTATGTCTTAAGTTTGTAACATTGGTAACATTCTCAACACAGTCAGCCCCTAAGGGGTTGCTATTATTGTTATTATTATGGAGAGAGGATGTGTAACTGGACATGTCTCATTGCATTCATTCATGCAATAAACATTTATTGAGCACCTACTGTAAGCTGATGCTGGGGACCCAGCCGTAGGCCCTGAGGAATTAGGTGTGTTTGGCCGTGACAGGGAGGAGTGATGGCTGTGTGACGCCAAGTGTGGGTGCTTCCTGGACAGCCACTGCCCTGAAGGCAGGGTACACCCATACAGACAAGCAGGTCCGCCTGTCAGGCCCAACCCCACCACACCCAGCCCTGCGCTGGACCACGCTCAGCACTTTGTGTATTCCCGGAGAGGGGCAGGGAGAAATGAGGGGTGGAGCAGAAACCTAAATATAAGGCCTCTGGGCTCCTCCCCCTTTCCTGCTGCACTTGCACTTCACCTCCAGCCAGTGAGTAGGTTCTGAACCGTTTGGGGAGCGGGCCCAGGCTGAGACACCCTCTCTCCAGGAGTTCTGACCCCAGGCTGCCTGCCCCCGGCCCTGCAGCCAAATGCAAAGTCCTTCAACGTCCTGTCTTTCCCAGTGTCACCCTACACCACGTCTTCTTCCCCGCCCAAGGTGCGGATTCTGCTCCTTCTGGAGGGCCAAGGGCACCGCCAGACACTCAGGCGGCTCTGTGGACTTGGGCCAGGGCTGGAGGATGGGGATGGGGCGGGGGCGGGGCCAGGGGCGGGGCCAGGTGGGGCGGGGCCGGACCGGGCCGGCGCGGGGGCGGGGCCAGAACAGCTTTCCCGGTATTTCTTTGCCTCTCCTTCCTGGAGGGCTGTTGGGACTGGGTATCCCGACGTCCTTTTCCCCCTCTCCAGGACATTGTTGTGGCCACGGTCTCCATTCTTCCTCTGAGGTCCATGCTCTCTCAGAAGACTCTCAAGGCTAGGGTTTCCATCCTATTCCTCTGTCCTTTCCCCATTCTCCTGACCCTTCCCCAGGGCTCCGTGAGGCCCTGCAGGTCCCCACACTCTTGTCTCCTCGCCCCAGGGCGCTGCGAGACCACTCCCGTGCTGCTGGCTGACCAGGCCAGAGCTGGGAGGAGGAGGTGGTGACTGAGGACAGCTGGCTGGAGAGCTCTCTCAAGGCATCCTGTGTCGGGGCAGGGCATAGTCCTTGGGGTGCAAAACTATGGTGTGGGCAGCCAAGCTCAGCCCCTCTGACAGAGCTGTGCCACCCAACCCACCCCTCAGCTGTTTGGGCAGCTCTCCAGGTTCTCGGATGGAGACCTCGCCCTGTACCAGTCCAATGCCATCCTGTGCCACCTGGGCCGCTTCCTCAGTGAGTCCTGAAGTCACAGGCTGCCCTGTCCAGAAAAGTACCTAGGGGTCCCAGCAGGATGTCCCAGGGCCACTAGAGTCCTGTCTGGCTAAAGGGCAGGCCCGATGGCCCTAGAGGAAAGGACAGGGCCAGGATCAGGAGGGCTCGGGGTCATGGCGCTGGGGTGGCCAGTCCACCTGGGCAGAGGCAGTGCAGCTCAGCTAGCCCCCAGCCAGGTGGTGCCAGATGGGTTCGCTCACTCTGCCCACGTGTGTGCTGGGTGGGCTCGAACTTACCACGGCTATGGCCAGGGGCTTCCAAGTAGACCTCCTGCCCATGTCTTCCTGCTCTGGCCCGCAGACCCAGTCCTTTGAGAGCTGAGCTGGTTTCTTTCTCGCATATGGTCTATGGACCCTGCTCATGGTCACTTTCTTGCCATTCCCTTCCAAAAAAGTCAGCACCTTCCATCATGATGGACATTACAAGTTGAAATGGTCAATACAACCCTCAAAATGCAAGTGTATTTGAATAAAGCTGAAAGAGCAGAAAACAGACGAGAAATGCAGCCTCCTCAATTAAAAAATTCATGTATTTATGAAGTTAAGTTTTCCCCTGCAGAGAGGTAAATGCACAGGAAAATGTTGGCAGGGTTTGGGGGTCTTCAGATGCCAAAAGCAATGATCTCCACACCCATAAAGGGACAGGTTACTGCTGACTCTCACAGGCCACTGTCATAGCTACAACGCTGTGGTGCACCTGCTCACGTGGCGCCTCGCGCTGTGTGTGACCTCGTTTTTTGGGGAAGAGCCGACTCTGTCTCCCACGCTACTGCTTCCACTGGGGGGCTGCGGGCCTCCGTGGCTCCCTCCTGTCATCAGCTGAGTCTGTTTTACAAGAGGCCTGACCCAGTTCACAGGCCTGGTGGCCCCACGCTGGGAACTTAGACAGTTACCTCTTCTGTCCCCCTCAACAGAGGAAGCTGACACTCAAGAAAGGTGAGGCACCTTGTCCAAGGCCACACAGCTCAAAACCGGGAGAGCTGGGGTTCAAGCCCAGGTGTGAGTGACTCCAGGCACTTCCATGGGTGGCTGTCCGAAAGAGAAGGGGGGTGTAGGAGGCCTGAGGAGAGGGTGGACCAGTCTCAGGGGTGGCACTGGCCCAGGCTCCGGCAGGTAGCAGAGGCTCCTTGGGGGTGGAGTGGACAGGGGCGCTGGTGTCACTGTGGTGGCCTTTCCTCCCAGAGAACTGGGGGCCACTATAAGCTCTGGAGCAGGAAGGGTGACGTGGAAGAGGACTTACAGGAATCTCAGCCTGTGAGTGCAAAGGAGGCCTTAGGCACCACCTAACTCAACACGCTAACCTCACAGTTAGAGAAACTGAGGCCCGGAGAGAGCAACGGACTTTCCAGGTTCACTGAGCAGCGGGGTAGGTGGCTCACGAGGACGTCTGGGTCTGATGTCCCAGGCTCGGGGCCCTATGAGGAGGTGCGCTGGATTTGGGTCGCCGATAGGAGGTTTTGGCTCCTGGAGGAGGAGAGCTGACCCCTGTGGATGGGAATGGCCCAGGATGGCACCTTTGGTCCCTGAGGAGAAGGTGGTAGAACCCTGAAGCAGCCATTGCCGCCTGGGAGGCGGTCTGCTGTCCTGGTGGTTTTCGTAACTCGGCCTCAGGGAGGCCACAGGGGACAGGGGAGGCTGTAGCCTTTTGGTCTGTAGAAGCTGTGGGTGGACTTTGGCTCCACTCCTCCCAGCCTCTCTTCCTGCCTCCACCTCCTTCTCTGTCAAGGTCCTGCTTGGCTCTGGCTTGGGCCCCATTCCCTCAACTCCCTGACCCTCCAGGGTCCCCCTTGTGAACTGCCTAAGGACTCTTCCCTGCCCTGATCCAGGACCCTGGGTCTGGAGGTGGGGACTCCTGGACACCCTCCCCGCTGTGCAGCCTTGGACAGATAGCTGGTCCTCTCTAAGCTGGTTTCCTCTTCTGACACCTGGGCGAGGGGTCACAAAGTGCCACACTGTTTATTGAGCATCTCCTAGGTGCCAGACACTTGGCAGGTCTGAAGACCTCATTTTACAGATGAGAAAACTGAGGTCAGCGCTGGAATTGCACCCAGACAGGCTGCCAATCAAGCCTCATTCTTTCCCAAACAGCCCCAGAAAACGCTGTCAGACGTGCTGAGAATGCATGACGTGGCCCAGGAAGTGGGTATTTACAGTGTTAAGGAGAGGTAAACGCTCACTTCCGGGCTGAAATCAAGTCAAAGCCACGCGGGATTTTCAAAGCAAGAAGATAGGTCACGCCCAGACCCCCAGCCAGCTTCGCTGATGGCTTTCACCAGCTCTGCAAACGTCTGGGGACAGTGTCAGGATGAAGTCAGGGTGAGTGTGTGCCCCTGAGGCTCCTCTCACTGAACCTGGGAAACATGTAACCCCAAGAACTGCCAAGTGCTTGTCTGGGAGATGTTTTTGGCAACTAAATCACACCTGAGCTCCAGACCTTCCCGTTGGAGGTCTTTGTACAGACTGAGGGCAGCCTTTGTGTCTCCAGATGGGACGAGGTCAGAAAAATAGCCGCGTGTCCTGCCGGCATGGGCTTTCTTTGCAGCCCCTCAACTTATTTTCATGAACCTTGTTTTTCAGAGTGGCACCCAGGGGAGGCCAGGAGACGAAGACGGCTAGCCCAGCAGCCTGCGGCGCCCACGGCGGGACTTTGGCTGCAAAGTGTGCCAACAGTGAGGAGGGGTAATCGTGCAGACGCAAAATCAGTAAATGCTCCCACGTGCTCAGACAGACCGCGGTGGGGCCACACCCACGGGAAGTCACCATCTTGAGAGTTTGAAGCAGATGTTTTTTCCCTGTTATTCCAAAAATAGGGCCCCTGCGACTTGGGCTCATAAATCCAGCCAAGGCAGTTGTACACAGACTGGGATGGCCACTCACCTCCAACCTGGCAACCCCCACCAGACCCCTCATCCTCCGCTGGGACCAGGCCCTGTCCTCCAGACATGTGGGACCCAAGTCCAGCCCCCCACGGAGCCCAGGCCCCAGGCCCTGAGCGTGTCCCCGCCCTGCCCCGCCCAGCAGCTGGCCAGGCGCCAGGAGCGCCCCCCCCGCCCCCCCGCC
>PVJL010016784.1:0-20031 GCA_004026885.1 Lyroderma lyra | reverse complement strand
GTGTGTGATGGGTGTGTGTGTGTGAGATGGGTGTGTGTGTGTGATGGGTGTGTGTGGGGGGACGCGCGTGGATCCACAGTGGCAGCACCCCCGTGCTCTCCCATCGGCAGAGCGTCTCCCTTCCGGGCGCTGAAAAGTCGCGCGTGGGCTTTCCTGCGAGCTGTCTCCGTGAGGTCACGACGCAGATCGCCGGTCAGGCAGCTGTGTTGCGTTTTCTTCTGTGGGCGGCATCCTGGCGGGGAGACGGGGTCTCCCAGCAGCAGTGGAGACCCCTCGGTGTCTTTCACTCCCGGAGCCGCGCTGGTCCCTGTTTGGATTCTTGTGCCTGTGAGGCGGGGGGCTGGGTGCCCGTGCAGGACTGCGGGCTGCTGTCCCCCGGGGCCGCATCTCCGTGGGGGGCAGGAAGGAAGGGTCGTGCCTCCCTCGGGGCCCTCAGCCAGCCCTGCCCCGGCCGTGGACCTGCTCACATCTCCGCGGCCAGCACCCATCTGCACTTGAACTAGAGCCGCAGGCGGGGTCTGGACCGGCAGGTGCTTCAGGTGTGAGACTCCAGGAATGAGCAACAGGGCCCTGGGGTGCTGTCCCCCCTCCGGTCCCTCCTGTTCTCTGCTCACAGGCGGGTGCGTGCGTCCCCCACCGGAGTGACGGTGCCCACGGGAATTGGAGCACTTGCGCGTTTCCTCGGGGATGGGGCGGCCCTCAGGTTCCGAGGAGTGGCTCACGGCTGGGGCTCTGGTGCCCGAGAGCTGAGGGACAGGTCCCGCTTCGTCTGTGCTTTCCACGCGTCACGCGTAGGTTTTCCTCTGGCAGTTACAGTCCAGACACGCGCCTGGGCAGCGAGGCGCAGAGGGGAGGCCGGCCACTTGGCACAGCTGTGGCCGAGGGCCGAGAGGCTGAGCAGTGGGCCTGGGGCTGCAGCTCTGCGTGTGGCACCTCTCCTAAGAGGGCTTCTGTGTCCTCCGCTGAGCAGGAAGTCACAGCCCCGGTCTCCCAGGGCTGAGGGGCATGGCCCCGGCCACACCCAGCTCCCCAGGGGCCCTGATACGGGCCCTGCTGCCAGCAGCCCCTGGGCCTGGCTCAGTGGGGTGGGTGGGGCTTGGGGTCTGACCGTGGGGAACTCTCTGCTCCAGTGTGGACCTGTTGCCAAGACAGTAGGATTGCCAGACAGGTAGCAAAGTGTGAAAACCCCCACCAGGTAACAACTGATTCCTGCTGGGTTGTCTCTGCATGCTGAGGCCACAGGTCGGAGGTCACGGGGGCAGCAGAGTTGCCCCTCATTTTTGTGACTTCCCCTCTGAGGACCTGGCTGCGTCAGGGGTCTGGCTCAGGAGGCCTTCTTCACAGGGAGCCAGCACCCAGGAAGGGGGCCCTCCCAGCCTTCAGACTGAATGAGGCATGACTTTCGCTGCCTGTCCCAAAGACAGTGCCCAGCGTGCGCGGGACTTAGCAGAGCACAAAGAGAAAAGGCGCATGTGCCGTCCTGCGCCCCCGGGGCTGTGGCTTCAGTGTCCGCAGGTCTGCACCACCTGAACTCAAAACTGTCTGCAGCCCGAGTCTCAGTGGCTGCTCACATCCCCCCGGGAGGCGCTGGGACGTGGGTCCCCCCGACACACACCCGACCTGCTGGTGGGCGGGACCCAACTGCTGGTGGGCGGGGTCAGACCTGCTGGTGGGAGGGACCCAACTGCTGGTGGGCGGGGTCAGACTGCTGGTTGGAGGGACCCAACTGGTGGTGGGCGGGGTCAGACCTGCTGGTGGGAGGGACCCAACCTGCTGGTGGGCGGGGTCAGACCTGCTGGGGTGGGTCCAACCTGCTGGTGGGCAGGGTCAGACCTGCTGGTGGGCGGGACCCAACTGATGGTGGGCGGGGTCAGGCCTGCTGGTGGGAGGGGTCCGACCTGCTGGTGGGGAGGGATCGGCTTGCCGTCTTAACCGTTTGCTGTCTTAACCCTTTTCGCTGCGTTAATTGACTTCAGGTTTTGTTTTGTTTTTTTCAAAACGTGTCAAACAGCCACAAAGAGTAAAAAGGTGACGTTCTGACTATCTTATGCTTTGAATGATAACATTCTGAGCTGCTTTGTATATAAATGACATTTTCATTTTAAATGTTTGTTATATAGTAATACATTTACCATGATACTGAATTTTAGCAAAAAATATTCAGAACGTACTCAGTGGCATCAGTTAGATTTAAGTACAGATAAATGAGAATCTATTGGTGTTGACAACGTAAAACATGTATTACAGAATGTTCCACAACATGGCCCACAGAGCGTCTTTGTTGTGGAGAGTGCAAGCCACAGGAAGATGGGTAAAAATCTTATACATGGAGAAAAGGGTTTTTGGGGCATGGGGAACACCGAACGCCACTGTCAGCGGAGGGAAACGTTCATTCGGGTCCGTCTCAACATCCCAGCCAAAGGGTTCTGTGAACTTGGGACGAGCCATCCTGCACTCGAATCTTGTGCGTTTCTACTTTTTGCCTTGGAAGAGATTTGTAGATGTGGAACTGCTGACCTGTAAGATAAAAACCTTTTTAAAGCTCTTAGCACTCGTGACTGTTTTGGGGAGTTCCTTCCCACATTAGCCCCCCCCCGACCCCCCCACCCCACCGGCGGGCTGGGCTCCAGGTCCCTGCGGTCCCAACTGCCTGGCGAGCATTGCTGACAGATCAGCGGGGCCTCCACTGAGCTCCCTGGCACACCCCACCCATGCTGCGGGGGCCAGCCTCCTCCCCTCTGGGATCGAAAGGGGCCACTTCCCTTTTTCTGAGGCTCCTCCTCCTAAAAAATAAATAAATGTCAGAGCACGGTTACAGAAGTTGTGGTTTGCCTTCAATCAACACTCTTGACAACAAGACTAGGAAAAAACCACCCTGCAATCTAATTGTGGAATCAGGACAGAGATCCACCCTTAAGCAGTGGGTCGTGGGGTGCCCACACCAGGGAATCTGTGCCCTGGGGGCGCGCCTGTCTGGAAAGTCCCACAGGACGTCCCCCAGCGGGAGGGTGGAGCAGGGACTCCTGTGGGAGCACCTTGGAGAAGCCATTTTCCCTTTTGCCCCTGGTCCTTGGGCCACGAGGATCTCACAGCCAGAGCAGCTCAAGGGGCAGACCCCAATCCAGGCTGGGCACGGGGGCAGGCATTCCTGGAGGACAGATGGCCACTCAGGCAATTCTGATGGCTTTCGTGACCTTGCAAGCGTGGAACATCCGCACCTCGGGCTGATTCCCTGCCCCCACACTCCTCCACCGCTGAAAGTTCCCTTCTCTTCCCACTTCCTTGGCTCCGTGCTCCAATTCACTTTAACCTTGTTTGACCTTGACACAGTGCGGGGTGCCAGGGCCACTGGTGGCTGAGATCAGAATGGTCTCCGGCCTCACAGGGTCATGCACCCCGAAAATGCAACTCCCACCCCTGGTGTCCTCAGCAGGGACTCGCAGACGGGGGCACACGGGCACGCGCGCGCACACACACACACGCACGTGCACACGCGTGCACACATGACACACATGCCCCAACTCTGTCCCGGGCTTTCCGCCAGAAGGAATGGGACGGGGCGCCATCTCCGATAGCCTGGGGTTTCTCGCCGTGTGCCGTAGTCCGAATGTCTGTTCACGTCAGTAGGTAAAGCGGCTTCTTTCTTCTTTTAAAATTAGTTGGGCAGCGTCCCAGCCACACAGAGCACTCTACATCGTGTACATGGTGACAAGACACGGCGGCTCGCCTGTGCTTGTTCACGGCCCCAAGTGTCTCAGCCGTGGCCACCGGGGCTGTGGCCTGCGGCCCGTGGTGTGTGGGGCCCGTCCCCTGTGCCCGTGATGCACTGCGCGTGTCTCGCCCCCATCTGTCATGGGGCGTGCTGGTGGTCTCCACGTCTTCGTGGCGTGGGGCCTGGGTCAGTCCATGGCCCCCGTGCCACCTTCTGCCTCAGCTGTCACACAGGCCATCCCCGGGCCCCCGGGAGGCCTGCCAGTTGATGGCGTGTCACTCGCTCACTTGAGCCTGTCCCCTAGTGACGTCCACTCTCCAGCCCGCATGCACGTCATTCCGGTTCCTGTTCGGAGACGAAGAGTGGACGTAACGTCTCCAGAAGCACCTGCCAAGGTCTTTCTGGGCTGCAGGATCGGTCCCTGGGCTGTGGGACTGGCCGCTCCGCAGTTAGCCTTCCGTCTGGGCCCCCGGGGCCTTGGTGGCCTGCAGAGGTGGTCTGCTCCGTGCTGGACCAGAGCCTGGGGTGAGGGCAGGACTGTCCCCCCGAACAGTGAGGAGACCTTTGGGTGTAGGCAGACACCTGACCTCGGGGCCCCATCTGCTCACGGTGCAGCAGGGCTGGTACCGGCTGTCCCGTGATGCAGGGTTATTCCAGAATAACAACACAGTCAGGGCTTTCGCTGCTGCCCATTAGTGAGCGCCCAGCAATCAAGGGTGGGGTCTGCGGCGTTGGTGACCCGATGGCGTCGCCACCACAAGGCCAGGCCCTTTTACTTACTGAGGTGACATTCACATAACATAAAATCAGCCATTCGAAAGTGAGCGTATCAGGGGCATTTAGTACTCGCTCAGCCTGTGCGGCCATCGCCTTTCCCTGCTGCCTGGACATTGCATCCCGAAGCAGACCCCGTGTCCGCTGTGTGGTCACTGCCCTTGGCCCCCGAGCTGTAGCACCAGCAGTGCATCTCCTGCGTCCGTGCAGGCGCCTCACGTGGGCACGTCACAGAATTGCAGCCACACAGTACGTGGCCTGTGACGTCTGGCTTCTTTCACTCAGCATGGCGTGTCTGAGGTTCGTCCGTGGTGGAGCACGTGGCAGCCCCCCATTCCCTTCTACGGCTGGACCACAGTCTGTTGACCTGTTGATGGACATTTGGGGGGCTTCCATGTTTTGGGTGTTGTGACTAATGCTGCAGTGACCGTTTGTGTACAGGATTTGTGTGAGTCCCTGCTCTCAGTTCTTTTGGTGACATGCCTAGGAGTAGAATTGCCCCGTGATAGGGTAACCCCATCTTTGACTTTTTGAGGGACCACCCTGTTGTCTCCATAGAAACCACACCATTCTACATCTGCACTGGCCATGTGAGAGGATTCTAGTTTGTCCACATCCTTGCCAGCACTCGGTATTTTCTTGGGTTTTCTTTTGTTTTTTAATTATAACATTCCTTGGTGCTTGGGGACCAGCTGAGATCGCACTGCGTTACCCGACAGAGCTCCCCAGAGCCGGTGCACCGCCACCCACGGTTCCCCTGTTACATCTCCCAAGGAGCTCGGGAAGCAAGGACTAGCAGCTCTCCGATAAAGATAAGACACAGAGACACCCAGTAACTTGTCCGAGGTCACACAGGTCGTATGTCGTGGTTTTGATTTGCATTTCAGTGGCGTACAGGTGACTAAAGACGTGGAGCATCGTGCCATGAGCTTGTTGGCCATTTGTATTTCATCTTTGGGGAAAGTGTCTATTCAAGTCCTTTCCCCAGTTTTGAATTGATTTGTCTTTTCGTTGTTGCATTGTTACGTTCTTTGTGTATCCGGGATGCTGGACCCGTATCAGGAATGTGATCTGCGAATATTTCCTCCCATCCCATATGTCCTCTTCCACTTTCTTGATGTAGTGTCCTTTAATGTTCCAAAGTTTTTAATTTGGGTGGCATCCAATTTATTTTTCCTTTGCTGCTTGTGCTTTTGGGTGTCGTATCCAGGAACCCACGGCCAAATCCAAAGCTGCGAAGATTTCCGCGTTTCTTTCTAAGAGTTTTACAGTTTTAGCCCTTCTGTGTGCCGCACTTTGCCGTGTATGATGCGCTCCTGTATGTAACACCCACATTTTTAGCCCAAACTTTCAGGGAAAAAAATTTTTCATTTTCATTTTTTACTTCAGATTTTTATTTGTTTATATTTAGGTACTTGTTTTACATATTATAAAGGAATTTTAGCATTTATTTTTAAACATACTGCGGTACAAGAAATTTTATGTAACCAATCATTACAAAACAGATAAAAATAAGAACAGATACAAGAAATTTTATGGATAACATTTTTTTATATTAAAAAAAAGATTGTTGTCCTCCAGGGTATTATTTTGCATACAGATATCATTATTGATTTCTAGAGTTACACTTTTAGCTCATAAGCGTAAATAAAAGAATTAAAAGCATTTATATAGATAGGGAGTTACTACTACCCACATGTAATGCGCACCCTTATGTTTCCCTCCCAAATTTGGGCAAAACACAGAAGGTGGTTAACCCACTTCCAGTTAGTTTCTGTATATGGGGTAAGGTAAGAGGTCAGCTCGGTGCTTTTGATACCCACCTGTCCCAGCACCATGGTGCTGCCCCCTGGGGGGGGACTGCGGCAATCCCCCATGTGTTTTGAAGGGGCCCCTATGGCTCTGAGCTGCCCCAGTGAAGAGATGAAGAGACCCCTCCCCTCCCCAGCCTCCCGGGCTGCTGGGTGACCTGGGCTCTCCACCTCTCCTGGTCAACATGGTGAGGCCTTCCTTCCCCTCCCATCGTCCTCCTGGTGCCCCAACTCGTCCCCATGGGCCACCGTCCCTGCACACCCTGTGCTTCATGTGCACTCACGCTGCAGGGAGCACTGCAGGGGGAGCACTCTCGGGATTGCTGACCACCAGCGGTGTCTGTGTCCCCTGCGTTTCAGCTGTGTGGGCGTGGAGGAGGAGGAGGCCCCCGACATTGACATTTACCACTGCCCAAACTGCGAGAAGACCCACGGCAAGTCTACCCGTAAGTGCAGCGCCTCACGGCCCGCCGCGGGCCAGGCGACGTCCCCTGGGAGGCCACGCCCCGGTGCTTGGGGACCAGCTGAGCTTGCACCTCGGTGCCCTACAGAGCTCCCTGGAGCCGGTGTAGTGCCATGCACGGTTCCCTTGTTAGATCTCCCAAGGAGCCCGAGAGGCAAGGACTAGCACCTCTCTGTTAAAGATAAGACACAGAGATGCCCAGTAACTTGCCTGAGGTCACACAGGGGCAAGATGGTGGGGCGAGGAGGATTTGCCTGTCTGTGCCCGGTGCTGCCTCCAAAGTCGTATTACCAGGTTCCTATAGCAGCCACTCTCACCTTGGCCATGGAGACAGGCGTGACGTAATGTCCCCTGATATTGGAGGTGGTCTGCGAGTTGACGTGACGGGAGGTGGGCATGGGCAGCGGGGTGTGGGCAGGGACGGGTGACATGGACATAGCCCTGGATTGGGGGACCGAAGGGCACAGCCGGTGGCGGCCAGCTGGCCCCTGCCTGTGAGAGGTAGGCTGTGGGTGCAGTGAATGTCCCAGCAGGGTGGGGGCCGTGATTGGAGACCACCGGGCTGCAGGCTCCTGAGCCTGTGACAGCGCAGGCTCACGGGGGTGTGCATGCAGGCCTGGGGGTCGGGCCCTGCAGACCCTGGGGACTTCGGCCACCTTCCTGGCTGGTCCCGAGAAGCAGGGGGGCGGGGATGTGGGGCGTGGGGCTGGGTAGGGTGCTGAGTCCCCCACCCCGCCCGTCTCACCCACAGTGAAGAAGAAGAGGACCTGGCACAAGCACGGCCCGGGCCAGACGCCCGACGTGAGGCCCGTCCAGAACGGCAGCCAGCTCTTCATCAAGGAGCTGCGGAGTCGGACCTTCCCCAGGTGGGCGGCCCGCCCACCCGGCCCCGGCCAAGGCCCTCCCCCTGGCCAGGGCCCGCCCCTAGGCCCGCCCTCGCCCCGGCCCCGCCCGGCCAAGGCCCCGCCCCGGCCAGGCCCCGCCCCAGGGGCTCGGGGGCCACGGGCTTCCCTCTGGGGCTGCTTGGGCCACCTGGGTGCCTTGCATTTCCACTCAGCGTCGCAAGTGCAGCCTGTCAGTTTCTGCAGCGACGTCAGCTGGTGTTCCGATAGGGACAGCGCAGAATCTGTAGATGAGTTTTCTGTTGGGAAGGCCTTTGTCTCCACCTGCTGCATCCTGGGGCCAGACCCACCTTGTGCAGGGTCTGCCCAACCCTTAAGGGGCTGGGGTGTCAGGGGAGATCTCAGCCTTGGCAGGTGGGGTAGGTACAGTTGTCCCTGTGTCCACTCACCTCGCCTCACCTTCCGTCTGGGAGAAGTGTGGAAGACCCCGCTGTGTCCACCCTGTGGCCACCCCCTGGCCTCCCGCACGGAGTTGTGGGAGTCCTTCTCCTGGGGCAGGGGGGGGGTGTGGCCCTGAGGCCCCGTCCAGGCCTGTCAGACAGGGAGCCCAGGGCCCTGGCCGACGTGGCCTCTGACCCGCACCTCCCCTCAGTGCGGAAGACGTGGTGGTCCGTGTGCCGGGTGGCCAGCTCACGCTGGGCTACATGGAGGAGCACGGCTTCACCGAGCCCATTCTCGTCCCCAAGAAAGATGGGCTGGGCCTGGCGGTGCCAGCCCCCACCTTCTACGTCAGCGACGTCGAGAACTACGTGGGTGAGTGCCCTCCCCTTCCCAGTGGCCCCAAGCCCAGGCTGCGTCGCTGTGCCCTGGGAGCAGGTACGGCTCGGGGTCGCTGTGCTCCGTGCTGGCTGCCCTTCCTAGCATTAGACCCCACGGCCGACTTAAGTGACGTGTGACCCGGGCCCCTTCCCCTCTCAGCTACTGGGCCTGCAGCGTGGGGGCTGCCTTGGGGACCCCTTGAGTCTGCCAACTGTGAATTCCGTTACTGTCAGCCACTGATGACAGTCGTGCAGGAGGGCCCGGCTGGGGTGGGGGGGCCTTCCTTTGAGGCTGCTGCTATGTCCTCCTCACGGGACATACTTTCCCATGGCCCAGGGCCACCCCTCTCCTGTGGGCCCCAGCTTATACTGTCAGCAGCAACCCCGTGTCGTGTCCCCTGGCCATGCCAGGCAGGACACTTCAGGGTGGAGAGAGTGCCCCTGCATGCAGGTGTGTCAGTCACAAGGCAACTGGCACATGCATGGCAGCAACCCCTGCAGGGCGAGTAGCTGCATGGCTCCTGTGGTGGCCAGGGCTCAGGGTACTCTCCGGGAACCTGCCTGGGCAGGAGGAGGAAGGGCCCTCACATGGCAGGTGCCCAGGCTGGCCCCGGCCACATGCTGGACAGGGCAGGGTGCTGGTCCAGGACCACAGAGCGGTTGCTTCGCTGCCCACAGCCTGACATTCTGCATCTGTGAAGCCTGTGGTGGGGACGGGCATGGGCACTGAACGAGGTCACCTATATGAGAGACCCAGGGCCCGCAGCACTCTCTGGAGCCAGAACCCACCAGGGGCAGGCATGGGGCTGCCTGACAGGTGGCAGGGAGGGACAGGGACTCACAGCACCTGTGACAGCACCTGGGGGAACCGCCGGCATCCAGGGGGTGCCTCTCAGGGGCCAGGCGTTCTTCCAGGCTCTCCCCACACATGAGCTGGTGCCATCCGACCCCTGGCTCTGTCCCCCGGGCCTGCCCTCTGGGCCGCAGCTGGGCCGTCTGGAGAGGTGTTCTTAGAGGCCTCTGTTGTAAATGTCTTTCTTTCCCCTCCTAATGGCTTTGTTATGGAGCTCATCGCGTACACACAGACCTGAGGCCCCCCACAGGCCCCCCACTGGCCGAGAGCACCACCAGCTTTCAGCTGTTTTCTGTCTGTCTCACATTTTCCCGAGCCCCCCTCCCCCCACCTCCGGAGGATCTTAAAGCAAATCCGATACGTCCATCGTGGCACCCATGACAACTCCCGGACACAGCTCTAACGGGCTGTTCTTGCACGTAGGATCACTGCTAGGTGTCTGCACTCTGCAACACAAGTGATAATAATTCCTCAGTGTCGTCTGAGACCCCAGTTGCCTCAAAAACACCTGTCTGCACGGGTGCTGGAATCAGAACGCGAGCAGGACCGCACGGTCACTGCGCTTTTATGCCCCTTCCGCCTCCTCGCTCCTGGGAATGGCCTCCTCTTCTTCCCGCTCCCTCGTGGGAGAAGCAGGGGTGTTGGTCCTGCAGAAGGTCCCCTGTTGGGGTTTAGGAAAATCTCACGCTTGGGGATTTGGCTGAGAGCGTCCCTGTGGTGTCATGTAGCGTGTCCCTTTGTCCCCGGTAGCTGCTGCATGACGTGGTGAGACGCTGCTCAGGTCTATGTTCAGGTTGTGGGCAGGGTCCTTTCTGGGTGGGGGGCTGGGTGCTGCCATTTGACTGGAGGCCTGCGGTGCCTGCCCCCCCACTTTGGGGCCGTGACCAAGACAGGCCAACGCCCTTGTTCACAGAACGTCCCATAGGCGTTTGAGCTCTGAGCGGCCGCGGAGGCCTGCTGGGGTGGAGGAGTGGGCCACTCCTGTCCCTCCTCCTTCTGTCCGTCGTCCTCCACGCAGTCTCCCTCGGGGCTGACTCGGTCGTGCCGCCCTTCCTTTCCGTCGTCAGTGACATTTTTCGGAATGTGTCAGTGCCCTAAAATGCAGATGTTTCTTGATTTTTTAAAAAAATGTTTAAAGTAGAAGTGTGTTTCATGCTTTATTCGAGACATCCTTGCACTAAACACTCTTCATTTGTATCTCAAGTTCGAATCTGCCTGGTGTTTATTTTTAATTGCTGGCCTGGCCACTGTAGCTGAGGCTGGTGACTGCCACCCGGTGGCAGCCCAGAGGGAGCGGGCTGGGTGCGGGCTTGGACGGCGGGGTCGCCTTGGTGTCCAGCCCTCCCTTTGGGGGCCTGCCCTCTGCCCAACCTCACGGGGGTTGGGGGCCAGGCCATCTCAAGTCTGGATGCTCACTGTCCTCCCCACCCCCGCCCCGCAGGCCCGGAGCGGAGCGTGGATGTGACCGATGTCACCAAGCAGAAGGACTGCAAGATGAAGCTGAAGGAGTTCGTGGACTACTACTACAGCACCAGCCGCAGGCGCGTGCTCAGCCTCACCAGCCTCGAGTTCTCCGACACCCGGTGAGCGCCCGCAGGCCCAGGAGGCACACGCGTGCCGGGCCTCGGGGCGTGTGGGCTGCTCCGTGCCCGCCCGAGCGGGAAGGTTATGGTTGTGAAACACCGGAGCACACAGCAGGCGCCGCGGGTCTGCCCGCCCTGCTCCCCAGGGCGCCGCTGGTCACGGTCCGGAGGCCTCCGGAATGCAGGAGCTCACGCACGGCACCCCCACTGAGACGCCAGCACGCGGGCACATGTGTGCAGACACCCCCACACACACGGGTACACATGCCCCCACCCGCCCCGCCTCTGCACTGACATCGCACATAGACGAGGGGGGACTCACGCCCGCTGGTGCCCGGACGCAGACGGGCTCCTAGGACACCTCCAGAAAATAACTGCGGGTTTTGGGGGTCCCCTCTTGTACTTACACACTTGCTCCTCCCTTCTCAGCCTGAGCCATCCCCGCCTGATGTCAGCACCCCCCCTGCTGGCTGCTGCTGCAGAGACAAACGAGGTCCCTGCTGCAGCCGCCATGGCTGTGGGCCCCCCCGAGTTCCAGGCGTCTGTTGTCAGAGGTGGTCAGGCTCCAGCTCTGCCCTGTGTCCTTGTGACTCGGTTCTCCCAGGACTGTCTGCTCCAGCATGCCCACCCCCCGGCTTTGTCCCCTCTGTGCCATCTCCCACTGCTGTGCACCTGGCCCTTGGGAGAGGTCCTGTACACACTCTCACCACCAGGCACGAGCTGGTGATGGTTTAGTTTAAGGACAGTTTTGTTTTTGCATTTCCACCTCACTCATCCTAGAAAGCCCACGAGATAGCAAAGTAGCGCACACACACGAGGGCAGGTGGGGAAAAATAAGAGTCATTGAAAAAGCACATTGAGCAACAGAACACGGGACTGTGCCCGGGACCGTAAGGAAATAACATACAGGACGCCGGGTTTTGTTGGAGCTCCCTGGCAGCAAAGGCAAAAAGGGGAAGAAGGTAGGTGATGGCACCGGGAGAAAACAGCCTCCTGGCTGTGTGCGCACCTAGGGGGTGTTCTCCACGGCTGAGTTCTGAGACGTGTGTAGCCTTGGTACCGAAGCACAAACTGACCCATGTCACTGTCAACTCAATTGCCTGCACTGACCAGGGGCTCTTCACAAAGTGATGGTGCTTTGGCCTGGGGTGTCCCCTTACACCACTCAGGGCCACCCTGTGCTAGCAGAAAAATGTATGGTGCTTTTGGTGTCCTCTGACCCAGCCCAAGGACAGCGGGGAGGGGGTCGTGTACACTTCACACCGGGCCACTGATGGTCTTGGTGCAGGGCCGTCCACCGCTGGCATTGGGGGTTGGGAGCACAGGCTGGCTTTGTCCCTGAGGAGGTGGCAAGCCAGGAAAGAAGGACATTTGGGGCCCTGTGGGGAGGTGGCGGCAGCCCCACCACTGCTGGGTGGCTGGCATGTGCAGGAGCATCATGGCACCCCAGGCTGGTGAGTCAGGGGGCCCCTCTCCTGGTCTGTGGTGGGTCCCAGAGGAGGACACAGGCACTGACCAGAGAAAAGGACTCCCGTGGGGGACAGTGAGGGATTGGTGTGGAAGAAGGCGGAGACTGAAAGAAGAGGGCCAGTGACGGAGGCCCTCGAGTGCAGGGTGGCCTGACCCCCGACTTGTGACCTCTTGTCTGGTGGCACAGCCCTGAGTGCCTTGCTGTGCGGATTCCGTCCCGCCTCAGGCAGCGCGGGCGCTGAGCCTGGCCCTCGGGGTCCCTGAGCTGACGACCTTGGTGCGGGGTGGCGCGTCTCACCCAGACGGGGACGTGGATTGATGCAAAGGCTGCCATCGCCTTTCACACGTTCCCTGCAAGTAAGCTGGCGGGTCCGACTGGCGAGGCAAGGGGTCCGGGCACCCCTCTCAGCACCGAGAACGTTTCTCTTTGGGCGGTACCAGGAGGCACTCGGGCCGCATCTGAGCGATGGTACCCTCCGGCCGGCATGCAGGCATGGCGCGGACCAACCCAGGAAGACACCTTTCCTGGTCTCCGGGGCGGGGCTGTCTCCAGGGTGGACAGCCCCCAGGCCTTCTGCACACCCATCTCCGGGTGCGGAGACCAGTGTTGGACACCTGTCATAGCCGCGCCCAGCGCCCGGGCTGGTTCGGCCCTCGGCTAGCCTCAGTTTGTGCATCTGTGAGGTGGGGGCAGGGCCGTGCAGCCCGAAGTGAGAAACAGGTGTGGGACGTGCGTCTCGGAGCACCTTCCCTGCCCCACCGAGGTCATTTCTGACCACCCTTGACTGCTCCTTCCGTCCCTACCCCCAGAATGTCTGGCTTCGTGGAGCCGCCCGACGTCGTGAAGAAACTGTCCTGGGTGGAGAACTACTGGCCCGACGACGCGTTGCTGGCCAAGCCCAAGGTGACCAAGTACTGCCTGATCTGTGTGAAGGACAGCTATACCGACTTCCACATCGACTCCGGGGGCGCCTCGGCCTGGTACCACGTGCTCAAGGTGAGCCTCGGGGGCACGCCCTGCCCTTGACCGGGTCACCGTCAGTCCGCAGGACGGTCTCAGTTGTCACGAGCCCTCATGGTGGCCAGCACTGAGCAGGATGGGGGTCGAGATGTGTCTCCCCCAGGAGGCGTGGCAGGGGGCAGGGGCACCTCAGGACCAAAGCAGCATGCACGAGTGAGGCACTCAGCAGGAGTCCCCTGGAGAGGTGACCGAGCACTCAGCACCTGCTTTTGCCCAGGGGAGCTTTCCGAATTGCAAAGCACGTGTGGCCCAAGCGTATCGGGAGGAGCGGTAGGCCTGGGCAGGATGGTGTTTGAGCCAGGACCCAGCCCAAGGACCCCAGGGTCCCCAGGACATGCTGGGCTCTGGCCACCCCCCAGCACCCCTGGGTCGCGGCAGGCTGTCCCCGCTGCAGTCATGGCACATGGCGGGCTCTGCCCACGGCCTCTCGTTGGCAGGGGGAGAAGATCTTCTATCTCATTAAGCCAGCGTCCGCCAACATCTCCCTGTACGAGCGCTGGCGGTCGGCCTCCAACCACAGCGAGATGTTCTTTGCCGACCAGGTGGACAAGTGCTACAAGTGTACCCTCAAGCAGGGCCAGACACTCTTCATCCCCTCAGGTGAGCCCTGTCCCCAGGTTGGGTCCCCACCCCAGGGCTCTGCTGCCTGTTTCCCAGCAATGCCCGCCCCGGGGTCCCCTTTGGGGCCACCTCTGGGCAGAGAGCCCTACAGCCTTGGGCCTGGCCGTGCTAACGGAGGGCGGCCAGGGGCCCAGCACTGGGCATGGGGCACAGGGCCCAGAGCCTCCCGCCCTGAGAGCCATGCCACACGGTCAGGGACGGGCGTTTGCTGACCGTGACACTGCAGACACAGCAGGAGGAGGAAGCAGGACAGGAACAGATAAACGCCCTTCACAGGGGACACATAGCTTCACCTGCAAACAGTTCACCATCTCTGAAAGGCTTCCTTTTACAAATGACGTAACTGCACACACACCTTAAGAATGATCAGTGAGCAAGTGCTCAGTTTCGCCAGACATCTCACATTCTCTCACTGTCACATCGGGGACCTTCTGTTTCTACGGACTTCTGTGTCTCTGAGTGTCTCTGAGTCTCTCCTCGTCGAGGCCACCCCCACCCCTGGTTTCCCCCAGTCAGTTTTTCCCCCGAGTCTGGCCCAGGCTCCATCTCTGAGGATGACATAGGGGGGAACCCAGCTCTCCCAGGTGTGGCACCCCCGTCTCGTCTCCTCCCTACCCTGCACGTGCAGGTCCAGGGTGGGCAGCAGGCCCCTCTGTACCGTGAGCTTGCCTGGCTCAGACATGGTCTCCTTCCTTCCTGGGGGACCCGCCTGCTCACTGCATGAGGCCAGGCCAGAGCTCCTTTTGGGGGTTCTAGGTGGACAGGGGTGCTGAGCCCGTGTTGGCTCATCGGAGTGGGGCCAGGCAGTGGCCGAGAGCCAGGCGTGAGAGCCCCGTGGAGAGCTAGCCACGTGTGTCCCCCACAGGCTGGATCTATGCCACGCTCACGCCCGTGGACTGCCTGGCCTTCGCGGGACACTTCCTGCACAGCCTGAGCGTGGAGATGCAGATGAGGTAGGGCCACCCTGCGCCTGGGCTCCTCTGTCTGTGTGCGGGGACGGAGGAGGTGGTGCGGCCTGGCAGTGCCTGCTCCCTGGATGACCTCCAGGGCCCGTGGGGGCTTTGGGGTGCACAGAAGGGCTGAGCTGCCTTTCCCCAGGCCCCAACCCAGGGGTCCAAAAGCTGTGGGCTGCAGGATGCCCCCTCATATGGGGTGCTTGACCCATAGTGGGCCCCTGGTCCACCTCACTGTGCAGAGCCCAGCCGGGAGGCCTAAGCAGGTGTGGCCTCGGTGGGGCCTTGTCACAGCTGTGGCCATGGCATGGGTTCCCGCTGCTGTAGTGCCACCTGCTCGGAACTCAGTGCACTGACCTGTTCTTCGCTGTGGCTTCCAGAGCGTACGAAGTGGAGAGAAGGTTGAAGCTGGGCAGCCTGACTCCGTTTCCCAACTTTGAGACCGCCTGCTGGTACACGGGGAAGCACCTGCTGGAGGCCTTCAAAGGTGCGTCCTGTGGTCCCCGCCCCGCCGCTGGCGGCTGTCTGTCTGCATGTGGTACTCGGGGCTACCAGCAGGGGGAGCAGCTCTGCCCTCACGCCTCTGGCCGTGAGCCCCGCCTTCCGGGCCGAGCCACGCCCCTCGGCTGCCTACCGGCCCCGCCCATGCCCTGCGGGGCTGGCGGCCAGCTCCCAGGCCTGGCTCGGTTCTGCTGGTGCCACAGCCTCGTGTGCATGCTGACAGAGCTCCGCTGGGACACCCGGCATCCTGGGGGTCTGCTGGCTCGGGGTCACGGGCAGAGAGACCCCCGTGGCTCTCCAGTCACATGGGGCTGGTCGTATATGTCAGGTCCCATGGAGGGAGGGGCAAGCTCTGCAAAGTCCCGGACCCCCTGGACATGGTGACTTGGGGACCCGGCTGGCACCCCACCTCGGGTCCGCAGACCTCCCGCGGCTGCGTGAGGGAGCCAGGGGAGCTCTGCCGCTGTCTCTGCCCCCTTCGTGGTCCTCTCTGGAAACTGCGCCTTTGTGTCTGTCCTAACAGCCCGGAGCCTGCCTTTGGGGACACTCTTGACTTGGGGGTTTGAGATGAGAAAGCTGGAAATGTCCTTAACTGGAACTGGTCGGGTTTCAGTGAGATTGTCCCTCGGGCCCCAAATTATGGAGAGCCCTGCCCTGGGCAGGTGGCAAGGTGGGGTCAGCATGGGCGGAGCCATCGGGGACTGAGTGAGTCCAGGGCCACAGCTGGCCAGTGGGACCGTGCCGGGGCACCCCTGCCACTCCGCCGCAGGTGCTGCTCTGTGAAGGGTGACAAATATCACAGCCACCTGAGGGCCGTGAGGAGCCAGGGAGCTGCCTGCGGCCAGGCAGGCGGTCACCTGGTCACCCGGCGGGGTCAGAGCTCCTGAGCAGGAGGCGGGAGCTCTCTGTCCCTTTTCTGGGGGGCTGACCCTGTCCCCCAAGGGCATCTTGGAGGGGGGCCCCAGCAAAGTCAGACCCACTCCCCAGTGTCCTTCAGCTGTGACGGGCCTGGGGGCTGGGTGGTGGGAGGGGACATTTCTGCCCCAAAGGGTGTCCTGGACGCGTCCCCCAGGTTCCAAGAGAAGCCGTTGGCAGTTGGGCAGGTGGCAGTGGGGGGAGGCCCCAGGCAGGTGCAGCCCTGAGCTGCCCCCACACCCCCCACCCCGCCCTGGGTGTGCTGTTGCTTTTGCAGATGGGTGGGGGGCCCCCTGAGCCAACCCCGTCCTCTCCCCTCAGGCTCTCACAAATCCGGGAAGCAGCTGCCCCCTCATTTAGTCCAAGGAGCTAAAATCCTCAATGGTGCTTTCCGATCATGGACGAAAAAGCAGGTAGGGGAGTGTGCCAGTGTGACGCGGGGCGCGGGGGCAGCAGGCCGGGCTCCACCCCAGGGCCCGTCGGTCCTTCCTTCGTGGGAACTAGTGTGTGAAGGGCAAGCAGGTGCCACCAGCTCAAGAGACACCCGGGTGGGGACAGGGGGGGACAGGAGCCCGGGGAGTCAGTAGGAGGAAGGCTGGTGGTGGGACGACACTGAGTGACCCCCAGAGGACAGGCAGCAGGAGGACAGCCACCCAACCAATGGACCAGGTGGTGAGCTCTGGACAGGAGACCAGCCCAGGCATCAGCTCAGCCCAGCTATGCCATGTGACAAAGGCAGGCCCTTACCCCGTGACCCCCCCACAGCCACCTGCAGTGGCACTGTCCTGTTCCCCCATGGCCCTCCAATAACACTGCCCTGTGCCCCCGTGTCCCCCACAGCACACTGCCCTGTGCCCCCGTGTCCCCCACAACACACTGCCCTGTGCCCCCGTGTCCCCCACATCACACTGCCCTGTCCCCCGTGTCCCCCACAGCACACTGCCCTGTGCCCCGTGTCCCCCACATCACACTGCCCTGTGCCCCGTGTCCCCCACATCACACTGCCCTGTGCCCCCATGTCCCCCACATCACACTGCCCTGTGGCCCCCTGGCTGGCACCTTCACCAGCACCTGCATGGCGGCCCTTTGCCCGGTGCAGGCCTCGGAGCAGAGGCCTCCGTGTTCCCTCGGCCTCCTGCCTGGCTTGGTACAGGGACGGGAGGGGTCTGGACGGCCTTGCGCAGTCTCCGGGTCCGTGTCCCCTGACAGGGGACTCTCTCCTGGTCAGGAGAGCCAGCACTGTCTGGGAGGGCCCTCCAGGGCTGCAGGAGGCCTTGAGGTGCTCCCTTCCCCTCTCGTGGGCCAGCCAGGTGGGGCTGGGGTCAGCCAGGGCCCTCCAGGGCTGTCCCAGGGCCACATCTCCTCTGGCCTCCGTGCTTGGAGTCCACGGTGCTGGCCATTTCCGTGCCTCAGGCCAGGCAAGCAGCCTTAGCTCGGGGGGCAGGGGCCGTCCACATTCACTGGACAGCTGCTGGTGGCCTGGGGCACCTCGTCCCCTCTGGGACGCCTCTTCTCCGTCCAGAGCGGGGTCACAGCAGAGCCCTCTTGTCGGGGCAATGTCTGGCTGGGGGCGTCGTGGAAGCCCCTGCGCCCGGCCGGTCGGGGGGTGGGGGTGGGTCCTGGTCAGTAGGCGGGGCAGAGCTGGGGGCGCACCGCTGCGGGTGGGGCACAGGAAGTGGGCGTCGGTGCCCAGCCTGGGCCGCTGACCCCGAGACCCCGTGTGGCTCCCTGCAGGCTTTGGCAGAGCACGAAGATGAGCTCCCTGAGCACTTCAAACCCTCGCAGCTCATCAAAGACCTCGCCAGAGAGATCCGGCTCAGCGAGGTAGTGTGGCCCCGGGGCCTGGGACAGGGGCCCAGGGGCGCCTGTCTGCCTTCCCTGGTCCTCCCCACGGCGCCTGCGGGACGGCCGTGCGGGTCACCTGCAGAATGCGACAGGGCCTCTAGGCCCCTGTGAGGGGCTTAGGGAGTGAGGGGGGTGGGGGCACCTCTGCAGCTCCCCGCGGGGGTGGGGCAGCGGGTCTAGCCCCTCCAGCCGTCCCCAGCAAGGGGGTGGAGGGGTGAGGTGGCGGACGGTGTAGACGTAGGAGTGTGTGCCCATGTCACACGGATGGTGTAACGGATGTATCTGTCACACGATGGTGATGTGAGCGTGTCACACGGATAGTCATGCCAATGTCACACAGATGGCAGAGATGTGAGCATGTCACATGGATGGTGATGTGAACGTCACACGGTGGTGTCGATGGACACGCCTGTGTCACGCGGTGGTGTACATACATGTTCTTCTTTCGCTTGGCTGTCTCCCGTGGCCTGGGGCCATGGGGCCGTGGGCCCTCCTGGCAGGAGGCAGCTGGTCACCTCTCTCTCCTTCCCCCAGAGTGCCTCCAAGGCAGCCAGACCGGAAGTGACTGCAGCCATCTCCTCAACGGAGGCCTGTTTTGGGGACCGAGAGAAGGAGGAGCCCCCGTCCCCCATTGAAGCCAGCCCTCCTCGGTCCTTCCTGGAGAAAGTGTCCAAAAAAAAGACTCCCAAAACTATGAAGATGCCCAAGCCATCCAAAGTCCCCAAGCCCCCCAAACCCCCCAAGCCCCCCAAGCCCCCCAAATCGCTGAAGCTGAAGGACGGGGGCAAGAAGAAAGGAAAGAAGTGCAGGGGCTCAGCCTCACCCACCATCCCCAACCTGGACCTCCTGGAGGCCCACACCAAGGAGGCGCTGACCAAGATCGAGCCGCCCAAGAAGGCCAAGGTGGGAGGCCGTGCCACCCCCCGCCAGTGCTCAGCGGGCCTGCGGACACCCGGCGGGGACTGTGGGTGGACCTGGGGCGCAGGCAGGCTCTGGGTGTATGGGAGGCGGGACAGAGACCCTCAGGACGGAAGCAGCAGGGTCCGTGCTAGGGACAGGGTGGCACCACGGGAGTCGCCTGGGGGATGAGCTGGTGGAGTCTCCCCTGGGGCCCAGGCATTGGCTGAGATGTGAAGGTGTGTGAGGCACCCCTTGGGGGCCAGTGGGGAGGCCAGAGGAGGGGGGCCCAGCCCTATGGGCAGCGAGAGGGGTGAGCCTGGCCTGAGGGCCCCCAGTGTGATCCGAGGGTCTCAGGTGTGGGCTTCAGGGGCCACGAGTTCCTGCTGCTTCCGGTGACCACCGGGGCCAGTGTCACAGGGCTTCAGTGCGGCACTGTGGGTTTCCTTCCTCGAGGCAAAGCGTAGATGAGTGAACGGATGAACAGATGGATGGAGGAGGGAGGCCGGGAGGAGGGCAGATGGGTAGCTGGATGGTGGGTGGATGATATATGGGTGGGTGGGGGCTGGATGGCTAAGTGGAGGGGTGGACGGATGGGTGGACAGATGGGTGGATGGAGGGGTGGATGGACGGATGGGTGGACGATGGGTATGTTGATGAGTGGGTAGGCAGATGAGTGCATTGGTGGATGGATGGATGGGTGGGTGGATGGGTACATGGTTCAGTGGATGGATGGATGGGTAGTTCATTGGATGGGTAGGTTGGTGGGTAGATGGGTGGGTGGGTAGGTGGGTGGGTAGGTGGTGGGTGGATGGTGGATGGCATGGAGGAGCTGCTGCATGCAGCCAGCGGCAGGAGGGGCTCTGTCACTCTCGCTTTGTCCTGTAGCCTGAGGTAGCCCTGCTGCCCTCCCATGCCTACTGCTGGGTCATGGCTGCTATTTTCTAGGCCA